>OZ020305.1:37175508-37467194 GCA_963971305.1 Arcuatula senhousia
AGCCCGGTGCCTTTTTGGTATATTGACGCTATGTTTCTATTTTTACCTATATTGACGCTATGTTACTAAATTTAGATCCGGATATTCGTCCGTTCTTGACATATTTTATACACATCTGTGTGACGTCAGTTTAGACGTCCTAAATATTGACATAGCTTGCAACGGAGCCTTCACTTTCTAACGGTGTGGGAATAGATACAAAACCAACAATGATTCTGTTTAAAATGTTAAGAATTTGATAAATTACATTTGATTTTTTGGTTAGTACGTGAATTATCTGTGTTAAATAATTGTTAATGCAGAAATTGGGTTACACCGCCGTGACCGCCAAGACAAAAGAAAGCTATGTTTGTCAGCATTTTACAAAGACGCAATAAACTTACTGCCCAAAATAATAACAATTAAGGTGTGGAAGATTTCCTAGGTAAATTAGTTAATTTTTGTTTTGATATTGCAAGTAAAAAAATTATGACATCGAAAAAAAACAAACGCAAAAAAAAACTGCGAATTTGAATTACTACATGATGTTAAAACAGCAATTCATTTTACTCTAATTTAAAAAAAAAACTACATATGTAATATAACAATGATGGACTTTTGACTCTGTCAATACATTATATATGGACCTGTTAGGAATATATTGACCTCGGACTTCGTCCTCGTTCAATATATGCCTAACAGGTCCATATATAATGTATTGACCTCGTTAAAAGTCCATAATTGATAAATGTGTCAAATATGCATTTTAAATTTCACCATAGGATGCATGTGTCAAAAAGCTTTGTAAGTCCACCATGGGCTGCATGTGACCAAAGCAATAGACTTTTCATATTGGGCCTCCAACGTACAGGGTTCAACTTGTTGTGGTTGTATCATGCTGCGCTTGGCATAGCTTTTTTACTATAAAATATATTTGTCACTTGCAATATGTTTCAAGACAACATAATATATGGGCCACTTTAGCACAATCTGTTGGCTTGCATGCATGGTCCTTTGGCTTAAAAAAATTCAATCACCTGGTCAGGTCTATTCAAGACTCATCATTTGCCAGTTGTGTTAAAATGTCAAAAGTTATAAGAAGTAAGGAGGAGACAAATAAATCGATTTTGAACAATGAATAACAAGTGATGGCAAAAGCTCACCTGACCATAAAGACTGCATTGCAGTCTTGTCTATTTATATATCTTCATAATTTCATTTTGAAATATCAGCAAATTCCGCATCCCACATCACTTAATGGCACTACAGTGTTTTGATCCAAAATGTAAAAAGTCGTGAAATTTTCATTAAACATTAGAAAAATAAGCTTCTGAGTTACATTTTACAACCATGCAGGGTACGGGTGGAAAGGAAAATCATTTGCCAGTTGTATAAAACATCAAATTTAATAGAAATTTAAAAAAAAAGATAAATTAATCGATTTTGAAGGGAGTGGGTGAATCCTTGCCAAGATGGCAGCTTCCCTCCCTTGTGGGTATTACAGACTAGGGGTTGAATTTTTTTAGTCATATAAATAACCAAAATTCAAGCCCCTATGACAGGAAGGACACGTTTGCTTTATTTGCCTTAAGACTTTGCACACTTCAACTATAGAATATCCCTTTTTAAAGATTAAAAAAAATACTACTAAAAAGCACTTATTTTGTCACCTGGTTGGTCAGTGTGCCAAATTACAAAATTTATAGTTGAGCAAACAGGTCCTGCTTACCCTTTATGAGGACCAGTTTAAAGGCTACATTGCATTTTACAGTCAGTTTAGAATTTATGGACACCATTTTGTTGAAGTACTTATTATGCCCCATGCAACGAAGTTGCGAAGGGTATAATGTTGTAGACTGGTCTGTCCCTCTGACTGTCTGTCTGTGATCAAAGTTTGTGAACCCAACTCCTCTTAAACTACTGAACAGAAGTTAATGAAACTTGGTATGCAAGAAGTACACCATGTTACCATGAATTTTTGTTCCACAAAGGAGTAAAGCCACGAAAGCCCTTAATTGGCCGGTATTTTCACAATTTTTTTCAACTAATATAACTTGTTGAAAAATTAACTAAAATATGTAAAGGTATGAACAAACTTTTCATATCTGTAAGATTTAGCAAAATATTTACACCATATGTTTAGCCTTGAGACTTCAAACAGGCCATAAATTTGAAAATTCCTCATTTTTCACACATTTTCACTGGTTTCTTTACATATTTCTTCAAAATTAGTATTAGCCACATTCCTGGACCATCGTATTTTTTTGATAATTAATTTATAATATCTTAATACACATTTCTATCACAAAATAAGTTTGGTCAACAGGTGTGGGCCATTTCATATTCATCGATTTATACATGAAAATCAAGCAAAACTGTCCAAAATTGTTTGTTTTTTCACAAAATAGTCTATTTCTTACCTCGCTGCTCTCCTTATTGATAAATAATTGAAGGAAAAAATATTGCAATTCATGAAATATAAAGACTTATGAACATTAATGCAGCAAGTACAAGCAGATATATCAAAGTTGAATTTTTGGGCCATTTTGGGGCTTTCGTCGCTCTACTCCTTTTTGTGGGAGTAATGGCCCTTTGGACTAAAATTTGCAGAAAATCATGATTACAGTTTGTGAACGGAACTCCTCTTAAACAACTGAACAGAATTTAAAGAAACTTGGTATACAAGAAATACACCATATGTAGCTGTGCATATTACCAGGAATTTTTTATCTGCAAATTTTTGTGGGAGTTATGGCCCTTTGGACTAAAATTTGCAGAAAATCATGATTACAGTTTGTGAACGCAAGTCTTAAAGAAGCAAAGGTGTACCAAAGGGGAAATCAGTATCATAAAACCGTGAAGACAAAGACAAAACCGGCAGACAAAAAATCATCACAACAAAACAAACCACATAACAACATAAAACACACACACATAACAACAAAACCGCATTCAGCAACGCGAACTCAAGTCGAAACGAGAGTGAACTCAGGTGCTCCGGAAGAGTAAGCAGTTCCTGCTTGCTATAGCACACCCGTCACGTTGCCAAAGATCGATTAAGTGTTGGAAAACTAAACTACAGAACAGAATTTAACAAAACTTGGTATGCAAGAAGTACACCAAATGTAGTTGTGCATGTTACCTAGAATTTTTTTTCCGCAAATTTTTGTGTGAGTTATGGCCTTTTGGACCCAGAAATTTGCAGACAATCATGATTACAGTTTGTAAACCCTCTAAATCACTGAATAGAATTTAACGAAACTTGATTTCCAAGAAATATAACTTTTGTGGTGAGACATTGTTTTTGTGGTGTCCGTCCATCTGTCGGTCACAAAGTTTGTAAGGGAAACTCCTCTGAAACTACTAATGAAACTTGGTATATAGGAAGGACACCATATGTAGTTTGATCCTCAATTTTTTGGGGGGGAGTTATGACCCTTTGAAATTAGAAATTTGATGAAAATCCTCTTTAATCATCTTGTCAGCGCAACTCCTCATAAACTACTGAACCGAATTCAACAAAACTTGGTATATAGAAAGGATACCATATGTAGTTGTGCATGTTACTAGGAAATTTGTATCCCCAAAATATTGTGGGAGTTATGGCCTTTTGAACTTAAATTTTTTGGGGGAAACGGGTGGGGGCATCGTTTTTGCAGGCAAAAACAAACTTTAATTATTTCCTAGAAATTGTGTTATTTTTATGAACTTCTTCAAAAAGTGGTTATCAAATAATCAAAAGGTGTGTTGTAATCAAATTACCTCTCAAAAATGACACTCGTAACCAACATCAACTGAAACTATAGGGAATCAGGTAATTCGGCACCGATCTGTTTGCTACTGGAAAAATCATCCTCCAAAGTACTAAATTAATGCAAAATACTCAAACACAGATACTTCAACCTGTCAGTTTTGTCAACTGAAAACGAAAACACTACTTACTATTCAGTAAGATGTCAAACTCTTGATCCACCTAGAAGGCCTTCTATTAAAGAAATGGAAAGTTATCACCACTTATGTTAAGGGGAAAATCTGTCCAAGTTAAAAATGTTCGAATTTCGTTAAACAGGAAGTAGGTGAGCGACGGACCTGAGAGCGAATCCTACGTTATGGGACCTCACCCTGATGCTGTAGCCAAATATCAAGTAGCTGTCATAAGTAGTTGTTGAGATAATTGTTACGAAAATGTTTTCCCGACCAACCCGCCCGCCGCCCGACAATTACCATTTATAAGCTGGAAGTTTCACTCCGTGAAATCCAGCAAACAAGAAAAGGGACATCAACTATTTGCCAATGAAAATTATCTTACCCAACGGTTTGTGGACTGTACTTAGTTTTACTTTAAGTTACCAGAGAAGGCACATAAAGAGACAATCACCAGAGGGTTATGCAGAAAGTTATACCATAGACTGCTAGCCATGCTGGAAGCTACAAAGAACCGAATCAGGTACAATGGACAGGAACTACTGGTGCATGGATATATTTTATTTACAATTTATTTTAGTGCTTATAAAAAAGTTTAGTGTTATTTATATCTACATGACTCACGTCTTGTGTCATAGGAGGGATTTATGGAATATGTATCCGGTTTGAGACCAAGCCAATTTGAGCTCTAGGTTCCTCCTCGAACATAACTAATGGCGGCTGATAAGAAACGGTTACATCTCCCAACAAAGATTCTTCTACCATGCTTTTCATATAATTAATTTGAATAACTGGACGTTTAAACAAATCTTGTTCATGAAACGATTTGATTTGTTTCTCGATACTTGAAACTTCCTCTTGAAGACTTCCTAATGCCATATATGCTTGGTAATCCGATGCAAACAATTTGACTGCTTCAACGTTGTCTTGAAAAGTATCAGCCTCCCGTTTTACTTTTTCCAAATTCTCTAAAAGCCCATTGTCATTCGACATGAGTGTTTGTGTAACAGATTCTAACTGTTCAAGTGCTGAAGATTCCAGTTGTTTTATTCTCTGCATCAGTGCAGTGTTATGTTGTTTTACTTTAGTTGCAATATTTTGTTTCTGCTTTAATATATTTTGAAAATTGTGTCGGTCGCTTATTGCTGCTTTAAGGTTTTTCATAGAGTTTTTCAGACTCCCTTCAATGGACTCAAATTTGGTTGAAGATTTGGAATGCTTTACAAGGTCGGCAACCGGCTTCAACCCCCTGCAAGATCTGTGTGCTTTTTCAATGCAAAGAACGCAGCATATCTGTTCGTGATCTTGACAATACAAATCTAGTCGTTTATCATGCTCTTCACACATGTAAGTAATGTTAGTAATGCTGAACGGCAGTTTTTGGAAGCTTTCAATCTTTATAACTTCGTGGTGTTTCGTTAACTTCATTAAATTGTGGTGCTCGAAACAGCCAGAACACATTTTCTCCTCGCACTCAGGGCATAGATATGATGCAGTTTTGGTAAGATGGCGAGCATAGCAAAGGTCACACCAATTCTGATCTGTATTTATATCTCCTATAACCTAAAATAAAATTTTAAAACATAAGGACCAGATCAACATCTTCAGAATCACAATTTTTTATAAGACGACAAAAAATCATGCTTAATATACAAGTATGGCTATGTAGCCGTCGTCGTTGTTGTTGTCCTCTTCTAAAGACATGTGGTTTTCATACGATAACTTAAGTAAATATGGAGCGATGTGGACGCTATTTTTATTTAACTACCCCAATGAAGGTCATATGACAACTTCGATCAAATATAGACTTGTAGAGCTAAATGAACTGAAGGGTTTAAGCAAGCAACAGATTTTCCTTACAATACTTTTCATTCAAAAGGGCAAAAATATAAGGGGGTCATCTTACAAACTCAACCTCATGAAGACTTTAGTAGAACTTATTGACCTGAAGGTTTAAGCAAGCGGGGGCTTTTCTGTATCTGCAATGTGTTCACTTTATAGGGCAAAATCTCCTAAAAACGCTTTTTGACTTTGAAGGGCTATAAGATCTAATGGAGACTTTTGCAATGCTAAATGAGCTGAAAGATGAAGCAAGCAACAGCAGAGGTACCAGTGGTACATTCGTATGTAAAAAGTCCGAAAGTGCAGACAAAGGTCACAAAACCAGTAAACACGAGCGAGGAAAGAAAAGGACCATTAACGCAATGAGGAGTCATCTTGCAACTTTAATACAAGATCAAATAAACTTTTGTAGAGCTTAATGAAATGAAGGTTTCAACAGTTCACCAGTAATGTTGAAATTTGACCAAGTTGGTAAACAGGAAGTAAGTATTTGACAGTCATGACAGTCCTCATTTCGCTTCTCGCGACAACGGATCTCACACTAAAGTCATATAGTTGCAGAGACAACTGTCACGAAAAATTTCAACACTTTGTCTCGCCCGCTGGTACCACCACCAACATCAACTACATAAGCTTTCATTTCTTGTCAAAAACACAAAAAGGTCTGTATACCCAATATCAGATGCCTAGCTATTATAATTGTTGAGCTATTCATCGTCCACAAAAGTCTTACAAAAAAGTTTACCGTCTAAAAAAAGTCATAAGTTCAAAGAGTCACTGGCATGAAAATGGAGTCAGGGTCACATGGCATGGTAACAGTTGCGTAGACCATACCCTCAACTGTCTGTATACCTTATATCCGATGCCTAGCTATTATGCTTTTCAAGCAATTCATCGTCCACAAAAAAGTCTTTCAAAAACGTTTAAGGCCTGAAAAAAGACCTAAATTCACACTGGAGCGTGAAAATGGGGTCAGGGTCACCAAAAATGCTAACACTTGCGTAGACCGTTCCCTCAACTGTCTGTATAACCAAAATCAGATGCCTTGCTATTATATTTTTCAAGCAATTTATCGTCCACAAAAATCTTACAAAAAAGTTTCCATCCTGAAAAAGACCTAAGGTCACACAGTCACTGGAGCGTGAAAATGGGGTCAGGGTCACTTGGCATGGTAACAGTTGCGTAGACCATAACCCCAACTGTCTGTATACCCAATATCAGACGCCAGCTATTATATTTTACCAGCAATTCATCGTCCACAAAAGTCTTACAACAAGAGGCTCCCAGGAGCCTGAATCGCTCACCTGACATGTGTGCCTGAAGTAAAGGTTATAAGGCAAAATCTATTTAACGTTGAAAGGGTCATAAGATTAATAAGAGGGTCATCTGACAATATGGTGGATCTAAAGGTGCTGATCCCTTTTGTTCTCAATCAAAATCTAAAAATCTGTCACCCTTTTTGAGTTATTTGCAAAAAAATGCAGTTTAACCTAATGTTCTATTTTTAGCAACAGCAGCCATGTTTTACAACCAATCAAAAATCCCCACAACAGTTCTATACACCTAATAATAATAAACAGTAATACCAAGTTTGGTTCCATTTGGACTTAGAGTGTCAGAGGAGTTTACATTTTCAATATAAGGAAATGCAGTTAAAATGCTCAATTTTGACGTTCCAAGGGCAATAACTCCTCAAAGGAAAGGTCCTACAACGTTGACCCTGTTACAAATTTTGTAGATCTTAATGCGCATAACAATATGGCATTTAAATTTCTCAAATATCTTGTATAGTTTTCAAGATATTGAGCTAAACAGGTGCAAAATTTGCAAAAAATCCACAAAAAGGGCAATAACTCCTACATGGGTTGTTGGATTTTCTTCAAAATTTCAGAGCTGGTAGATCTTGAGGTGCTGATCACTTTTGTTCCCAATCAAAATTTTGAAATCTGTCACCGTTTTAGAGTTATTTGCAAAAAATGCCATTTACCCCTATGTTCTATTTTTAGCCACAGCGGCCATGTTTTACAACGAATCAAAAATGCCCACATCAGTTCTATACACCTAATGCTAATAAACAACTATACCAAGTTTGGTTCCATTTGGACTTAAAGTGTCAGAGGAGTTAACGTTTTCAATGTAATGAGGAAATGCTGTTAAAATGCTTAATTTTGACGTTATAAGGGCAATAACTCCTAAAAGGAAAGGTCTTACAACGTTGACCCTATTACATATTTTGTAGATCTTGCTTAACAATATGCAATTTAAATTTCTCAAATATCTAGTATAGTTTTCAAGATATTGAGCTAAACAGGTGCAAAATTTGCAAAAAATCCACAAAAAGGGCAATAACTCCTACATGGGTTGTTGGATTTTCTTCAAAATTTCAGAGCTGGTAGATCTTGAGGTGCTGATCACTTTAACCCTATTCCAGAATTTTGATATCTGTAGCCGTTTTTTGAGTTATTTGCAAAAAACTGCATTTTACCCCTATGTTCTATTTTTAGCCATGGCGGCCATGTTTTACAACGAATCAAAAATCCCCACATCAGTTCTAAGCACCGTATGCTAATGAACAATTAACCATATCAAGTTTGGTTGCAATTGGACTTATGGTGTCAGAGGAGTTAACGTTTTAAAAATTTACGGACGACGGACGACGGACGCCAAGTGATGACAATAGCTCACATGACCCTTCGGGTCAGGTGAGCTAAAAAAGGTTACGGTCTGAAAAAATACCTAAGTTCAAAGAGCCACTGGAGCGTGAAAATGGGGTCAGGGTCAAACAGCATGGTGACAGTTGTGTAGACCATAACCTGAACTGTCTGTATACCCTATATCAAATGCAAAGCAATTAACTGTCCAAAAAATTCTTCCAAAAAAAATTACGCCGCCGCCCCCGGAAAGTTATACCTATGCCTCGCCCTCCGCGACTATTCGTTTTAGGCGAAACAAAAAGCATTGAAGTCAGTTGAGCGATTCAGGCTCCTGTGAGCCTCTTCTTTTAGAGGCAGCCCTAATATTTCTATTTTTTTTTATAATTTTGAGGTAATTTCCTAAAAAGTCCTAATTTTTTCTGAAAATTTCTAGCTTTTGCCCAACATGTCTCAAACAGAACGTTACTAGTTTATAAGCAAACTACCGCCCGAATATTTGACCATAAATGTTTACGCCTCGCTTCGCTAGCGTTTAATCTCATTTTTCAAATTTGAAATTGAACCTTTAAGCAAGCAGCAGCTTTACTCTATCTACTATAGTTTTCATTCTGAAGGCCCATAACATGAAAAAACGTTATTTTAGTGTCCATAACTCCTATAAGAGAATCTAAAAACCTCAAACCTATGAAGACTTTGGTAGAGCTAAATGAACTGAATGTTTACGCAAGCAACAGCTTTTTCTCTATCTGCAATAGTTTTCATTCTATAGCCAAAAACACTATTTTTCACCTTAAAGGGACTATAACCCCTATAATGGGTCATCTGCCAACTTCCACCCTATAAAGACTTTTGTAGATCTAAATGAGCTTAATATTTTAAAAGCAAGCAACATCTTTTCTCTATCTACTTAAGTTTCATTCTGTAGGCCCAAAACATGAAAAACGTTATTTTAGCGACCGTTACCACTATAAGGGGTCATCTGACGACTTCGATCCTATGGAGATTTTTGTAGAGGTAAATGAGCTGAACATTTAAGCAAGCAACAGCTTCTCTTCATCTGCTATAATTTTCAATTCAAAGGCCAAAAACTAAAAAAAAGTAATTTAGGGGCCATAATCCCTATAAGGGGTCATTATAATGACAACTTTGACCCTTTACGGACTTTTGTAGAGCTAAATTAGCTGAACATTTAAGCAAGCAACAGCTTCTCTCTACCTGCCATAGGCCAAAAACATGAAAAAAACGTTATTTTAGGGGCCCTAACCAATATAAGGGGTCATTTGACAAGTTCGATCATATGGAGACTTATGTAGAGATAAATGAGCTGAACATTTAAGCAAACAACAGCTTTTCTCTATCTGCAATAGTTTTCATACTATAGGGAAAAACATGAAAAAATGCTATTTTTTCACCTTTAAGGGGCTGTAACCACTATAAGGAGTCATCTGACAACTTGGAAGAAATTGAGACTATTGTAGAGCTTATTAATGCTGAAGCAGAAGGGTGGCATCAGATTTCATCTATCTCTTATACTTTTTGATTTCCAAGCCAAAAACAGTAGTCTAACCCCCTGTTCTTTTTTTAGCAACAGCGGCAATGTTTTTGACGAATCAAGCATCGAAACACAACTTTTGTGTAGGACACCCTAAGGATCAAATATACCGAGTTTCAATAAATTCTGTTTAGTAGTTTCAGAAGAGAAGATTTTTGAAAAATTGTTAACGGACGACGACGCCAAGGGATATTTCTGAAATTCATTTCTTAATATTAGAAATGCATTTTCTAATATTAGAAATTCATTTTCTAATATAAAAAAGTCATTTTTTTAATATTAAAAATTAAAATCTTCGTTGACTTATCTATAACTAAATTCAATAACCCCTACCTAATTACAAACAGAATTAAAAAAGAAAGATGTCAGAAATAAAGAATGAACTTAATCAAATTTTGATAAGGACTAACGGGGCAGCTAAATGAGCTGAACATTTACGCAAGCAACAGCTTTTCTCTATCTGCAATAGTTTTCATTCTATAGGCCAAAAACACTATTTTTCCCCTTTAATGGCTGTAACCCCTATAAGCCTCATGTGACAACTTTGACCCTAGGGAGACTTTTGTAGAGCTAAATAAGCTGAAAATTTAAGCAAGCAACAGATGTTCTCTATATCTGCAATAGTTTTCATTCTATAAGCCAAAACCGTGAAAAAACGCTATTTTTCACTTTTAAGGGACTGTAACCCCTATAAGGGATCATCTGAATGCTTTTGTAGAGATAATGAGCTGAACATTTAAGCAAGCAACTGATTTTCTCTATCTGCAATAGTTTTCATTCTATAAGCAAAAAACATGAAAAAACGCTATTTTTCACCTTTGAGGGGCCAAATACACTCTCTCTTTTTTTGGCTTTAAGTGGATGTAACCCCTAGAAGGGGTCATCTGACAACTTCCACCCTATGAAAACTTTTGAAGAGCTAAATGAGCTGAACATTTAAGCAAGCAACAGCTTTACTCTATCTGCAATAGTTTTCATTCTATAAGCAAAAAACATGAAAAAACGCTATTTTTCACCTTTGAGGGGCTGTGCCCCTATTAAATCTTTTGTCGTTTGACGGACCTCCAGTTTTCCGCGATTTTTCTTCAAAAATCTATGTTTTCCCCCCAAAAATACCAAAAGGACATCTTGTATTGATGATGACTCGTAGTATATTGTAATTTGCGTTTTGATTAAACTTCAATGCCTGTACCAAGTCAGGACCATTGCGATCCACCAGTTCTCCGGTATGACTGATTCGTTTTTGTCGTTCTCTGGACTATGAGATTGATCATTCAAGTTCGGTAGTTTTGTTATTACCTTTATTCAAGAAATACTCCTCGTCTTTTAAATCGTTAGCATATGGAGGGATTTCCAGTTTTCCGCGATTATTCTAAAAAAAACAACCGATGTTTTCCCCTAAAAATACCAAAAGGACAACTTGTATTGATGGTGACTTTTAGTATATTGTTATCTGTGTCAAATGCTATGATTTAATTCCAAGATAAGCTTTTTATGCCCCGGGGGGGCATATAGTTTTTCGGTCCGTTCGTCCTTCAGTCCGTTCGTCCGTCCATCCTTCCTCAGCAAATTTGGTAAAATAAGTTTTATTTTATTTGCCAGCATATTGGCGGATTTCATATTTTCCAAGATTTTTCTTTAAAAAACAATGTTTTTCCACAAAAGCACCAAAAAGGACAACTTCAATCGGTGGCGACTTTTAGTATGTTTTAAGAGACACTCTTAATCTGACAATGAGCCCAAACAACCTTCTTTGCAATCTGTTTGTGGTTTGTGGTTTGACCATTTTTGCATAGAATGACTGGACTATAAGAAAAGCAATGGCTTTTGTCTATCTGTAATATTTTTCATTTTATAGTGTAATGCTCCATGGCAGACCAATTTACACTCAACAGGCTAAAGGCTGAAGCAACCTCCCATATTTATATTAGAACACCCAGAATTGAGTCTGGGTCCTTCTAAAGAGACTGAGATACAGATCTGTGAATAAGCTGAAGTTAAAAGAGGTGATATTCACTATAACATCCACCTGAATTACATGTGAAGTCTCCGTCACAAACCACGAACTTAATACGATTTTGATTTTTTTCCCTAAATCATGGGTCAACGCGTGATTCTTGTCGTTCTGGTGTATTGGAGGTCGTGGTGTGAACTGATTTTGTCATGGATGGCTACGACTGCGCTACGTAAATTTTGAAATAGAAGTTACTATCAGCGTAGTTAGATTGTGAGAAGTTCGCAGAACAGTCGTACTGATGTCGTGGTACAAGTGTGGAAAGGTCGTACATAAAATGACGACAGATCACAGGGACTTGCTCTTCTTTATCAATATTATAATAGTCAATGTGCCGTACGAAAATAAAAAAACACATTGGACACACTACTTTCAACACCCCTTTTCTTCGATTAGATCATTGATCTCATACCTTTTCCTTTATTATTCGTTGAATGGATGATTTTCCTTGACTCCTACAAAATATTGATAGAGGGGAGCAAGTCCCTATGCTTAAACATAACAAACTCAAAATATATAGTTTGGAAAACCGTGTTCAGTGAATATTTTTTGGATGTCATAAAGGTCGTAGAATAGATATCTCGTGTTTGAATTTTATGCCATATTTTTTTTTCATAAAATATGATTTAGTTTGGTGGAATAATTCCGACAGCTTTTGTCGCTTTACATGTTAAAGGAAATATTTACACGTCTGTAGTCCGACAGCCCAATAGTCCGACAACCCAATAGTCCGACAGCCCAATAGTCCGACAACCCATTGGTCCGACAGCCCAATAGTCCGACAACCCATTGGTCCGACAACCCAATAGTCCGACAACATACAAGAATCCAGTTGATCAGACCGATATCGAATATAAAAAAAAAATAAAAAAATTGTGAAATGTTCACAAATGAATACCCCCACCCCGCCCACAATCAATCAGAAGAAATTTTTAAATAAGTGGTGCAGATCTACATTATATAAAGAAAATTGTGTGAAAGTTTTATGAAAATCCATTGAAAGGTTAAGGACAAGTAGCGTTTAAGAGATGGGTACCCCTTTGCGTCAAATGACGAAGTTCGTGTTTTGCTGCGGGAAAACCTAAAAATTATTTTGATCAAATTTTAGAATAAATGCACATCAATCATGTCTTTATTATACTTCAAACATCATTGTATGAAAGATTCATGAAAATTCATTGAGGAGTTTAATTAGGAGCAGTTGCGGATAAGGGATGGGTAACCTCTGGTAGTCGAATGGCTCAGGCCATTTATTGCTAGGGAAACCCAAAAATCATTTTGATCAAAGGAGTAGGGGCATTAAAGCCCTTATTTGGCCCCAAAAATTTGGACACATTTTGGAACATTTGTCAAAATAGAAACTATGGTGCTTATATAATAGCTAAGATATAGAGTTAATATTTCCAAAATGATTTTTTTGGCAAAAATACTTTGGCTGAGACATACGTTTTTGATGTATTTTAACACATTTAGAGGTAGTATTTGCTTGAATCAAAAGGGTCCACATCCATGTTCAAAAAATATTTTTTTCAGAAAAGATGCATAATAATCAGACACATGCTCAGTTAAAATATTTTGTTTGAACATGGGTGTGCTCACTATCTACCAGAACAAAATATGTATCAAAAAGGTCAGAAAATCACATTTTCAAGCGTTTTAGCCAATTTTGATCAACTTTGACGTCACCATGAAATCACAATGACATTGATAAGGTCAAAAATGTGTCATGTTTCTTTCAGTTCATTTACTTCTGTTTAAATCTACACCAAAAACAATTATTTCTGAGTAACTCAAATTTTGGGGCCAAATATTGGCCTAAGTGCCCCTACACCTTTTTAAATAAAAGGTGCACATCTACATTATGTAATAAAGATTGAGTGAAAGTTTTATGAAAATCCATCAAAGGGTTAAAGAGGATTTGGGATAAGAGATGGGTATCCTTAGGTGCAACGGAAGGAAGGACGGACGGACACCCCTACCTCTATATCCCCCACTTTTCAATCGGGGGTATAATTATGCCTCGTCTTCTAATGTGAATATAGCATTTGTAATTTGGACTGTACGCCCGTGCGTAGGTACGTTTGTTCGTCCCACATAAGATTAACTTTTAGGTTTAAGTGACTTTTCAATTAAGGGTAACATTATATGTTACATACGGGCGAAGAACATGAAATGGTTGATTAAATGATCATGAAATAAAGAGAAATAAGAGTCCGATGGGAAATAATGAAACAGTAAATTTTGAAAACCACTAGAAAATTGAGAAGTAATAAATGGGGTGGAAAATTGTGCAAATGTGCACTCGAAACGGGCATAATACCATAGCTCTCTTAACACAGGCTTTCAGTGTTATGACCTGACAACCCCTGAACACATGAGCCAACCTATTCAGCCACGGTACAAAACCTGATCGCTCTGTGGGAAGAGCACTGACCCATCATCACAGAATACCAATAATTCGACTAGCTAAGCTCTGTTGAGTACACCGGGACCCGCATAATTAGTGAATGACATTGTTCATGAAACTTTACAGAAAAAGGCATATGTATACTTTTAAGAAATAACAAAACAAAACACCATAAAATTGTATATGTACCCGTCCTTTTAACTACATGACCATGGCAAACGGTGGTGAAGTTGTTAATGTGCAGTGCTACGAACACCATGGGTCGTGGTTCGATCCTGGTCAGGATTGAAAATTTCACAAACCAAGTTTTCCGACTCTTTCTTCATAACATTTGCGAAGATGATCAAGAATAAATGCTTGTCATTTGGAAGCGACGAAAAATTTGATACACATTAAGCTCAATGGGGAACGCTAAAAAGAAGAAGTTTTGTTTCCCAATCATGATAAAAATCGAGTTAAAATTAACTACATGATAGGAAAAAATAGCTTATTGAGTCCATCTCTTCCAATCACAATTACAGTCAGTGTGTAACAAATATAAAATTGCTTTAAATCATGCGGCCTCCTGACATACGGTATTTTATCGTCAGGAATGAAGTTGGGGCTGTAATTTACTCAAGACTTGGGAGTTAAATAGAATGAAGCTAAATGTTAGGTATGCTTTTGCATGTACTTGCAAGGAAAAACTGTCGCGAAAAGGTATCAAGTTAATTATTATCATTAAATTAAAGTTTGTTTTTGCATGCAAAAACGATGCCACCCCCGTCCCCCATAAAGTTCTAAGTTTATAGGTCAATAACTCCCACAAAAAACAAGCATGTCAAAATTTATTAAATATAATAAGGCCTTAGATTAATTTATTTTTAAAATATAGTTTTTGATTTTGAATTTAAGACAATGTACTTTAAAAAAAAAATTCAAACAATTCTTTAAATTTCAAAATATAACTTTTCAATGTTCAGTCAGTGGGATCCGGAATCCTCCTAGGGATATCTCAATTTATCTGAGAACAAATTTTAATTCTGATTAGCACTGGTTTAAATCCAGAGCAAATCAGAATTCAAATTTGTCCTAGGAGAAATCGGAATTCAAATTTGCCCTAGGAGGATTCCGGATCGCCCTTGAGATCAATTTACCCTGTAGCATACATATTTTTTTGCTTTTTATTTCTCTTTTAGCTCACCTGGACCAAAGGTCAGAGGTCCCGGCGAGCTATTGCCATCACTTGGCGTCCGTCGTCGTCTGTCGTTGTCTATTAACAATTGTTCTAAAATCTTCTCCTCTGAAACTACTGATCAGAATAATATGAAACTTGGTATGAATGATCTTTAGGGTGTCCTGCACCAAACTTGTGTTTCGATTTTTGATTCGTAAAATAACATGGCTACCTACTAAAAATATACCAGGGGGGTCATACTACTGTCTGCCTGTAAATCAAAAAGTATAAGAGATAAATGAAATCTGATGCCACCCTAATGCTTCAGCATCTTAAGTTCTACTAAAGTCTCCATTTGGTCAAAGTTGTCAGATGATCCCTTATACGGGTTACAGCCCTTTACAGGTGAAAAATAGCGTTTTTTCGTGTTTTTTGCCTACAAAATGAAAACTATTGCTGAAAGAGAAAAGCTATTGCTTGCTTAAATGTTCAGCTTATTTAGCTCTACAAAAGTTTCCATTGGGTCAAAGTTGTCAGATGACCCCTAATAAGGGTTTCGCCCCCTTAAAGGTGAAAAATAATGTTTTTGGTCTATAGAATGAAAACTTTTGCAGATAGAGAAAAGCTGTTGCTTGCTGAAACATTAAGTTCATTAAGCTCTACAAAAGTCTTTTAGGGTCAAAATTAACAGATGATCCCTTAAAGGAGTTATGACCATTTGAAGGTGAAAAATAGTGTTTTTTGCTTATAGAATGAAAACTATTGCAGATAGAGAAAAGTTTTTTCTTGCTTAAACATTCAGCTCATTTAGCTATACAAAAGTCTTCATAGGGTTGACATCAAGACCAGGTGAGCGATTAAGGCTCCTGTGAGCCTCTTTTTTGAATAGAGAATGATTCATAAGATAAGTACGTTAAATATTGATTGAAGGCATGATTTCTTCAGTTTATATCTTAATTAAAGTTAGTTATAAGTAAATGAAATCATTGCCAATATTCATATAATATTATATACTCATATAAAAATCTTTATTGTGATTCGCTTAGAGGTTTTCACGTGACATGTGATATTTCGCTGGGTCAACCGGTAATCGTTGGGTCGCATGGTAAGGTCACCCTCTCGTGAGAATTTGCACGTGGCCTCACGGTTTTTCTTCAATATTGTATCGGCCGTATTTTGTCCCTTTAAAAAAGGTTAAAATGCCCGAAATATGTTTAAAATTTAAAATTAAATTGTTTCATTAAAATATTCGATATAATATAACAGTTATCACCCTAGATGATATGTGACCCGGCATTTCTTTCCCCTCGAAAAGTAAGGTCACCCTCGGGGCAAGCCCTCGGGTGACCTTACTCTCTCGGGGAAAGAAACCACCGGGTCACACACCAACTAGGGTGATAATTGTATAATCTAATTTCTATAAAGCATCCATTTGAAGTCAAGATTGTATGCTTAGAGTTTTTTTTTTATTTGGTTGTGTTTCAAGCTTTATCAAACATTAAATACGTGTATATTAGCATTGTCGGACTATCGGGTTGTCGGACTATTGGGTTGTTGGACCAATGGGCTGTCGGATCAACGGGTTGTCGGACTATTGGGTTGTCGGACCAATGGGCTGTCGGACTATTGATTGTCGGACTACCGGGATGTCACCATTTTCACACCATCTATCATTCCATGAAAAGCGTATCACATGCACATCTCCATACCTAAATGCATCCTCAGTTTTAGTTTTAATGTTTAAGTTCGAAAGATCGTAGAACAGTCTTCAAAAGCGTAGGAGAATTGTACAGGGAGGTCGCAACTTATTGTGGTATACCTGCAGAGAGCCGGTGTTGTAGTGGTTAACGCGTCAAGCTACTTACACCAAGGTTCGTGGTTCGATCCTCGTCCGGAATGAGAATTTCATGAACCAATTTTCCGACTCTCTCTTGACACCATTTGTGAGGATGGTCTCAAAGAACGATGATAGTCCTTCGGAAGGGACGAAAACAAAATTGTCCCGTGTATGCGGAGAGCAATACCTCATGCACGTTAAAGACCCCTTTGTAGATTTCGATAAGAGTAGGCTCAATGAGGGCCGCTACAAAGGCCACACTCGCAACCTGCTAACTGGAGAGGGATTCACATAAGCATTAAGCTTGGTTCTCAATCCAGGATAAAAATACGTTTAAGGCAGTGGCTACGTTTACATGGCTGTGTAAACCTAAGAAAACGTAAGATGTACACGAACTTAAGTTTACACGGCAAAGTCAAACTGGATCACAATGACGGTGACGGAACCGAAACGTGTAACAATAGTTATTGTTACACGCCTTATTTTTACACCCTTAAAAAGTAACAGAAAAAATGGCATTTTTTTTCTAATACTAAATACTGTTTTTTAGCCATTCATATTTATAACAAAAAAAACCCATTTTTTTATAACTTCCAATAAAGTAATACAGTATGTAATATTAAATATTTAGTCGCACCAGGTATAAGCGATGACGTGTTCAATGTTAACTTATGCTGTCAATACCCAGTGTTGAGCAAATGTTCGATGTTTTGACTTAAATCTAAACTGAAAAAAAATATGGTAAAAGAGAAGAAAACGATTTTTTTCTTAAAACATCTGGTGATGGTCACAGGAGCATTGTTCTAGATTTGATAATTGAACATAAATTCCCCATTTAGCTATCGTACGATGGTCGTAGTTTGTGGTACTTGTCGTCACATTGACTACATTTGAACAAAATCGCCGTGACTCTACTACGATCATTAAGATCGGAGAGGTCGTAAATAGTTTAGTTAGATAGCAGTCAGTGTGGTGGGGGCTTGTGTATTGAACAAATATGAAGCAGACTTCCTAGAATCCGTAGTGTCCTTTATCGCAAGGTCCTGAGGATATATAAGATGGAGAAAGTCACAAAATCAAGAATTGTTCAGTGAAAGGGCATCAACATCAATATAACGGAAAGTAAGATTAAAAGAAAGAGCTTGTCTACGATCTTTTTGTTTAGAAGTATTGCATGAAGTCTGCTTTATATGAATGAAGAAACAAATCAGCAATCAGCAACCAAAGGTTCACAATAAGTGCTAATTGAAATCCCTATTGTTTGCTGAAAAACACGTCCACCAAACTGAACAAATATGTTGTCAATGAGTAATTTGAGCATGTCAATTATTTAGTCTTCTGACGATTGTTTTTTTTCTTATACTCATTGATAACAAAGAAAGTCTTTGTAAAATCGACTACCACATATTTGTACCTGTGTTTCCCATTCTTTTTGAAAAAGCTGCGTTTAATCAGTAGTGCCAATCGCGATTTCAGTTTTTCATGTGGAATAGAAATGTATAAAGTCAGGAGAAATCGAAAGCTTTGATGCTGTTGCAAGATGAAACTGATTTAAGAATCTTCATCAGTTCTTCCGAATTCTTCAAGGTCCACATTTGATCGACATCAACTCTAGAATAACAACACTCGTAATGTTTCTGGAGGCCGGATTTTATTGTCGTCAGTATTGAAGTCAACAGAACTGAAAGAGGTTTAGTGGTACATTTGGATAACCCTGCAATAAAGCTCTGTTAATATGTTTTTTTTTATGTAATTTTGGAATCCAATACAGGGATAGAATGTCATCATTCTCAACACCAACAAAGAGCCCGAAAGAGGAAATGACAGATTTGTGATTGTTAATAATTTCCTTCTTAGACAGTGTTGTAGATGTGTATGTGGTGCTATTGCTGGTAAAACCAACTCCTAATGCAGCTGTCAGACAGTCAATATAGTGTTTCTTGCACATAAAATGATGTTATTTGGTGCCTTTTCTTCAGGTACAACAACATATTTGTTATGTAAGGTTGATAATGTTTTGGCAACATCAGCGTTGCTGAAAATGGATGCTGCCTTAGTGATCATAGATCCTTTCAAAGAATTGATTCTTTTCAAAATCAATGACCTCACAGCTTTAATCCATTCTGACAAAACATCACTTTCTTTCTCCTATTCTTTCTTGGCCCATTTTATGGCATAGTCTTCAACTGAAATCTAGAACTTTTTAAAATAATTTTAAAAGTAGATATAATATATGATATATGTTTACCTCCTGCATGGCGACTGGTCCTTTGACCAATGTTACTGTATTATGGCTGGGAGGGACACTGCTCATTGGGACTGGTACTGGTGTAGGTCTGTGTTGTTTGGGTCCTGTCAATATGAAGAACAAAATCAAAATATGATATTGAAACAGTGCAATAGATTGTATGTTGAGTGCAAAAGATCACACATGAAGTGTAACAGACTCCATGAGGGTTAATAGAGCTTTTTTTTTAAATAAAAAACTTGAAAGTAGAGAAAATATAAAAATACTAGTCAATATAAAATACTAGTCAAACAGAAAGTTACTCCTATTTAATTTAAGATTAAATATCCATTATTGGTAAGTACGCTATTTTTAAAGTCTTTTACATAAAAACTGTACAGGTTTTCAATATGAAAGAAGCAGAGGTATCAATGGGACATCCGAATGTCAAAGCCCGAAAGGGGACAAAACCAGCAAAAAAACAGACAACATATAAAACACGGAATTGAAAACACAAAATCCAATGAATATCAATTAACAACGCGGACTCTAGTCGTAATGAGAGTGAACTCAGGTGCTCCAGAAACGTAAGCAGTCCCTCCCTGCTATAGCACAACCGTTGCGCTGCCAATTTCCAATTCATTGTGTCTCATCTTGTAAAGGAAGACAAAACAAAACCATCTGCACTTATCTGAGAGATCGAAATCTCAAATTTGTCTATGAGTTCATGTCTACCGTAACATTTCTTCATTGACGACAGCAACCGAGAGGCAACATTACCCTGTGTTAACAATTTTTTTTTGTCAAACGAAATGCAATGCCAAGAATATCGATGTAATTCCCGCAAGCTTTGGAGTGACGAATAAAATGACTCCATAAGCTGGAGCGGACGGAATGTTGCTACATAAGAAGATAAAGTTGACAATAGGAAAGTTGAAATCATCACGTTTTTATGTCATGTTTGTTATGTCATGAATCCTATGAAAATAACATATAAATTCAAAATAGAAAAAAAAAATGTGTCTTTAAGTTATTTTTACAAAAAGTTAAACTTTACTTTTCTTGAAACAAAAATTTTACCATGAGCAGATCCTTTAGCAGTAGTTCTTCCTTTTTGTCTTTGGACATTAGCCTTATCAAATAACTTTTCTAGAGCAGAAACAAAATGGTCCACAGTGTCTTCCTTCATATCACACAAGTATATCTTAGTTATCTTTGTGTCTCTTCCATTTTCCTTTAAATAGTCCCTGATGCTCTCTACGATGGTCTTAGTTGCCTTTTGGACAGGGTACCCAAACACCCCTGTACACAGAGCAGGAATAGCAACACTATGAAACTTTTTGTCATCCATTTGCTCCAGAGTGGCTTGGATACATTGGGTGAGGTATTCATCCTCCTTATGTCTGCCATTTCGCCACACTGGTCCTACGGCATGAGCTATCATTTTACATTGGAGTTTTCCTGGTGAGCCACAGAAAATTGCACCCTCATACATCTTTCCAAGTCTACTCTTCTTTCTAACATACTCATCACATTCTCTCTGAATGCCTATTCCACCTAGAAAAGAAATGTGTTACATGTGACACAAGAAATCTGTGAGCCTATGCTCATTAGTGAAGCCCCGCTTTCACAACTTTTTTTTGCCTTTCATTAAATACTAAGTTTTCGGCAAACAGAAAATAGAAAATAAAAAAATAGACCTTATTTTATTAAACACATCCCGTTATGCATCACGTTAGTATTATACCGGGGCACTATATAGACCATTTTGCACTTGATAACCCCGAGTTCATCATTCCCATAGGCTCCATGTTAAATCGTTGCTATTTTTGGCACGGAGAGACCCACCCTAGATCGCCCGCAGTCGAGTCGTGTGCAGTCATGCGGAACGGTGACTCGTCCCTTTTTTTCGTCCCCCTTTTAGTTAGTCACCAGTTTTTGTTCTGTATTCATAACTCTAAACCCGTGCGGGTTCCGGGTGGCGAATAGGCCCACAGCAGCGCTAAGCTTGCGGTAAAAGTCCACTAAAGAGCGCTCCCGCTTTGCCCACAAAGCGACTGGGATGTGTGCCTGGTTGAATGGGGCAGCCCTGACATCGAGAGATGCGGGGTCGTCAGGCGATATTACGGAAAAACCTGACCACAAACCATAGTGGTGCACCGTGTTGGGAAAAATGTCACGTTCCTAGCACGTTAAAGAACCCTGCTGCAGGTCTCGGTAAGAGTAGCACGTAGGATCCCCATGCAGAAGGCTAAACTTCCCGTCCCTACCAAACACTCCTTTTCCCAGTGGCAGTCAAAACTCTCCTACCCGGTTGGCCTTGTGTCCCCATCCTCCCCTTCATCATCATGTCATGTTCATTGTATCACTACTTTCATGTTCATCTCCCGGATATAGCCGAAATCGTGCTGCTTGGGAGTAGAACAATAACGAACTAACTAACTAATAACTCTTATCGTTAACCCTAACCCTAATCCTTACCATTACCCTAATCTTTAACCCCTAATCTTAACCCTAACACTAACCTTTTGTTTTGTAATTAAGTTTCACCCTTTATGGACTCCTTGTGTTGTAATTCATCCTCTTGTGTGGCTTATTCCGTATTGGCCTCTTCTCTTTTTTTTTCGTCCTTGATGAACGTCTGCACTTTACGTACTATTGTGTTTTAGTTCGTATCTCTGTGGCTTTACTCCTCCCCTCCCCATCCCACCTCCTCCTCCTACTCCTCCTCCTCATTTTCTCTTTTTTTCGTCTTTTGAGCTTGTTTTCTTCATGTATGGCTCAACTCTAATTGGTTCTTCTTTTCGTTTTTTGTTTGGTTCGCCCTTTAGAGGCTCTTTTTTGTCTTTGTTATTGTATTGATTGCTCTTTTCTTTAAGTTTTCAATAAAAACTCGAAATAGGGTACAACTTTTATTTACATTCTATATTACAATACAAATCTATTTACAAATCCATAGGGTATAGTGGTTAAATCGTTCATGATCACTCTTTTGTCAAACACAATTTTATAGTCCCTTTTCTGTGTGACGGTTAACAGTTTCTGGTGGCTTCTTTGGATCTTATAATCGTCTCTCACTGTCCTGATATCGCTTCTATTAATGGTTACCATATCCTTGATGGTGTCGAAGTTGATGTCCAAAGCATTCTTATAAATCAATGTTATTCAACGAACTTTACACATGGTTCCGTTTCCTCCTTTCTCTGTGACGGCTAGTTTATATGCATAGTTTTTCGGTCCTCTCGTGACGAACTGTGTTTCCTGGAACTTCGTCCGTCAAATCTCCCGAGTAGTCACCTAGTTCTGGTTTCCATTGCCCAGGTTTCGAGGTAAAAACAATAGAGTCGGTATCACAGTACAACGCTCTTTCTCCCAACTTCTCAAGATAAGAATACAGTGCGAGTCTGGTCTGTGTTGTAGTGTAGGCGGCTATGACGACGTTCGTTTTCTTTTGAGTTTCAACGAATTCTTCTTAATATTTCCATCGTAATTCCACCATTTCATGACATCGTTAACAAAATGGATCCCGGTGACTTCAATTTTATCGCTGGTTAGCTTGTCAAAGTACTTCGAGGGTTCCGTGATGTAAGAGGTTTGTTGCATGTTGTTTCTTTAATTTGTCCGAATTTTCCCCCAAAACTGTTCAACATCAGTTTGGCTAATAACCTGATACCAGGGTTCTTTTCTTTTTTGTTAAGTGAGAGACGATTATAAGATCCAAAGAAGCCAACAGAAACTGTTAACTGTCACACAAAAAAGGACTATAAATTGTGTCTGACAAAAGAGTGATCATGAACGATTTAACCACTATACCCTATGGATTTGTAAATAAATTTGTATTGTAATATAGAATGTTAATAAAAGTTGTACCCTATTTCGAGTTTTTATTGAAAACTTAAAGAAAAGAGCAATCAATACAATAACAAAGACAAAAAAAGAGCCCCTAAAGGGCGAACCAAACAAAAAACGAAAAGAAGCACCAATTAAAAAGTCATTTGTTCAGAGAACAAATTGAGGTCTTTCCCTGTCTTATGTTTTTGTTATGGTATTTTATACAAGTACTAAAGACATTTGAGTCACTTTGTTTATGACAACATGTTGCCAATTATTGTGATATAGGCTCCAGAATGAAAAGTAGGGGACCTAGAGTCAGAAAACATATGGTTGCCAAGGACTTTTATGACGGTTGCTATGGACTAGGGGTTACTTCCGGTTGAAAAAACTTAACTCTTAACTTAAAAAGTAGTCTTGGTTTAGAATATATATGGTTGCTATGGACTTTTCATTAATGTTACCTTGTTGCTAGGGAATGACCTTGACCTCTGACCTTTGACCTTAGACTCAAATTGTAGCTTTTTATATACTGATTCATTTAAGTATACATGTTTACCATACTATCTGTTATGGTTTTCAAGTTATTGGCAAAAAACGTGTTTTGTGAAACTTGTTTTGGCCGCCATTTTGAAACCGTTCAACCGAATCATGTACTGTTTGGGTTCAAATTGTAGGTAATTTAATCTTGTTTCAAATGAAACCTATGTTTCATTCATCTTCTTTTATGGTTTAAAAGTTATAAACAAGAAATCATTTTAAAAATAAGAATCAAGGGCGATAACTCAAAAACGACAAGTTTTACGCTTTCGCACCTGAAACCTTTTTTGTAGATTTCGACATGGCGAACATTTTTTCCATGTATTGTCCGCTTCAATTTTGTACGGTTTAAATGCTATTTCATAAAAACTGTTTACGGTGTCAGCCATTTTGAAAATGGCTGCCCGTAACCATTCGACTTTTGTCTTAAATTGAAGGACATATAATGACGGTCACAAAAAACCCATATGTTTACTATATTATCTCTGACGGTTTAAAAGTTATAAGCCAAAAACGGATAAGCCGAAACGCGTTAAGGGCTATAACTCGAAAACGGTTTGTCGTACAGTGTTCGACCCTTAAATCAAATCAAAGTCTAAATGAGACGAGTATTTTTCCCATTACATGTCTGCTTCAATTTTGTATGGTTTTTGAGCTATACTGCAAACAAGGTGTGCCATGACCTCTGACCTTGAGATTTGACCTTTGACCTTGACATTTTTAAATGTAACATATGTCATTTAGGATGATTGGTAAAGGTCCCAAGTCTCTACGACTTACCGTTTTGAAGAAAAAAAATTTGACGAGTCTCAACACTTTTCGAGTCAAAAACGCGTAACCAGGAAGTTGATCGAAAAAAAAATTTTTGCATGACAAATCATGACCAGGAGTCTAGCAACATTTTCCCCGCTTCATATTTTTGATAACGGTTACAGTTTTTGAGTTAATCTGCAAACAAGGTTTTTGGGTTCCGGGCAGATAACTCCGTTACTAAAAATAGATCGGTTTCACAGGGTCGGTCAAGGCGAGTACCCGTATGACCAAATAATGGTACCAAGTATCGAAAAGATATGTCGCGACACTTTTCGTATATTGATGGCAGAAAAGAAGAAAAATAATAATAACCATAAGAAATACAGTAAGGTCTTTCCTTCTGTGGAAGGGAAAGACCTTAATTAGAGTTGAGCCATACATGAACAAAACAAGCTCAAAAGATGAAAAAAACAAGAGACAATGAGGAAGAGGAGGAGGGGGAGGTGGGATGGGGAGCAGTAAAGCCACAGAGATACGAACTACAACACAATAGTACGTAAAGAGGAGAAGGAGGAGGAGGATGGCGGGGGAGGAGTAAAGCCATTCATAGAACACAAAGATACGAACTACAACACAATAGTACGTAAAGGGCAAACGTCCATCAAGGGCGAAAAAAAAGAGAAGAGACCGATACGGAATAAGCCACACAAGAGGATGAATTACAACACAAATTAAGATACGAACTAAAACACAATAGTACTTGAAGGGCAAACGTCCATCAAGGATGAAAAAAAAAGAGAAGAGGCCAATACGGAATAAGCCACACAAGAGGTTGAATTACAACACAAGGAGTCCATAAAGGGTGAAACTAACAAAAGAAATGTTTTGTGTTAGGGTTAGGATTGGTGTTAAAGATTAGGGTAAGGGTAAGGATTATGGTAAGGATTAGCGATAAGAGTTATTATTACAGAACAAAAACTGGTGACGAACTAAAAGGGGGACGAAAAAAAGGGACGAGTCGCCGTTCCGCATGACTGCACACGACTCGACTGCGGGCGATCTAGGGTGGGTCTCTCCGTGCCAAAAATAGCAACGATTTAACATGGAGCCTATGGGAATGAACTCGGAGTCATCAAGTGCAAAGTGTGTCTATAATGCCCCGGTATACTACTCATGTCAATAAAAACCTTTAACTAATAAACTATGAAATATAATAGTACATTGTAGCGGAGTTTTTAGTAAATAAAAAGTGTGACAGAAAAAATTAAAGTTTTCGACAAACAGGACGTAATTAAACCTCCGATTAACCTTTCAACATATCCCACAAAGCACCATGTCCATAAAAAGCTTGTTACTAATATCGGCAACTTAGGAGTTAACGTACATTGTAGATGAGTTATAAGTAAATAAAAAGTGTCAGGGATAAAATTAAAGTATTCGCCAAACATAAAGTAGATGTCCGATTGAACTAGAATATCAAATATGATCAACAACCTAGATTTAAAAGTAGCTGAGTTATGAGTAACCGAAAAGTGGGACGAAACTACGGACGGACACAGGTAAAATAGTAATCCCCCTTCTTCTTCGAGGGTATAATTAATTGTCATCTATATATAATTACCAACAGTTAAATGTCTTTATACAGTTCAACAGAAAAAAATAATTAAGCATTTTTGTCTTCAAGTAATACAACTATGAAGCTAGAGGGGTAAGGTTCATATATGTTAACAGCAGGAATGCATTTTTTGTTACATTTTTAATAAAAATATGATAGTTACCTACTAAATGAGAAAACTTAAGGTTTAAATTTTTGCGGATTTTTTCCCGTTTTTTAAATTAAGGGGGAGTGGGGGTCTAAGCCTACAGGACTTCATTGGAAAATTTAAATGAATATTGCAATACAGGAGAAAAGTATTATTTAGTATAAAAATGTCAGACTGAATGTCCTACCTTTATCAACAATAGCCTTGGCAAGACCACCAACATGCTTCAACTCTTTGTTAGCAGCATTAACAAGGACATCCACTTTTAATTCTGTAATATCTCCCACCACAGTTGTAATGACCTGGCCAGTGGGTGTTGTACAGGAAGCTGTTTCTTTCCAAGATTGAGGAGTTCTGTCATATGATTCTTTTTGTGTAGCATATTTGTAGAAAATATCGCTTACTTTCTGTTTGACTATACCTTCATCCTCTGCCGATGTTTGATAGATGACAACATTTTGAGGATCCTCATCATTGATTTGTACTATTGCCTTCGAATAATCCTCTTCAATTCTCTTAATCTCCCTACTCCACCTAGGATGGTTTAAAACTGCAGACTGCTTAGCATCTAGTGGTATGGTAATTTCTATGACAGAATCTTTTAAAACTTTGACTGCTGTAACTGCCCCTTCATATGACAAAGAGTACATCTTTATAATATTGCCTTCTTGTATGTCCCAGACCCCAATGATTCTATTCATTTTCATCTGCTTCCCAATATATGTTTTAACTTCTGGAATGGTAAGAAACTTGATAAAACCATCAGAAAATTTCCCAGCAGGCACTCCAACTACATTTTGCAGTGTTTCATACATCTTCATTATTGATGCACTAACTTGACTTGACATGCCAGTGAAAATGATTTTCAATGCTTTGACATTTGGATAAATCTGAAGATCATTATACTCTTTTCTTAGTTGGTCAAGGTAATGAATACACAGCAAAATCTGAATTTGAAACAATTTCAAAGGGACGTCTTTAGTTACATAGTGCTTTCTTCTTTCCAATTCCTCTCCAACATTTTGTATTATGGTTTTAACCTTAGATTTTACATCTTCAACATCCGATTGATATCCAAAAATTACAATTTTCAGTTCATCTCTTACTATCCTAAGAGCTACACCATCTGGATTAGGTATATTGATTTCACGCAAGTTCTTCATAACATCATCCCAAGCATCCTGCAAAGTTTCAACATCTTCTACTGCCAGCATATCTAGAAACTTTTTTGCTCCAGCTGTGACACTTTTTGCCCATGTTTTAGCAAGCTTACGACAATCCTTCACATCCTCATCCAAGGTACATCTGATTTTCAGGAAATCACTTGGTTTTTCTGGCCAGGTGACTTCAGCATATAAGCTTCCTATCTTTTTTTGAAATGCAGCTTGATTTATTTCTGAGTTTAAAAGAAATTCAATTTTTCTGAAATTTACACCTTCTATGGTGATTGGTTTTAGGGGTTTAAATTTTGGTGTATCATCATCTACTGCAGGTTGGCTTAAGTATTCATGATAGACTTGTACTGTTAACTTTTTTCCATCAACTGTGTGTTTCCTCTTGCATGCATCAAGAGCACCTGTTAATTAATATGTGTATATACATATAAAAGTCTGGAGATCTTCCTAACAATGTCCGAACTGCAATATCATGTTTGCTCCTGCATATTTTTTTTTAAATACATATGAGCATGATACTTTTTGAAAATGTCTGACAAAGTGTGGAATTCCTTAAAGTATATCTGTTGTTTTTATCTTTTTCAAATAACACTTATAAAACTTACAAACAATTAACAAAACTGTAATACTTTTGTTTAAGAGACTGGGGGTTCTAAAACGGAGCATCTTTTTCTGTCATCTTGCAAATTTTTAGCCTATGTTTCAGTTGAAAGACTTGTTACAGCATAAAATATGTAAAATTTATTTCTTAATTATATTGTATTATAGCGATAAAAATGATTATTTACCCCAAGCTGAACAGGGACTCTTCAAGGTACTTTGGAGTACCCGTACTTAATCCTCGTGTTGAATGTGTTACAATGGAAGTTAATCTCTCTGATCAGTTTAAACTCATACCTATGGAGAGGAGATTATCTTGTTGTATGAAGGAAAAATTTCCAAGTATAAAAGATTTACCTGTTGAAAATTTTACATTGAAAAAAATAGCTCAAAAAGGGTATCTATATAAAAGAAAATGTGAAAGGTAAATGTCAAAGAGTTGTTTAAAGCAAAAAAAATATTATTTTGTTGCAACAATCATTGCAACAATCAATTTTTTTCCTTCAGGAAAAAAATCATCTACGTATGAGTAGTATTCATTTTCAATGAATGTGCGAGTTTAACTGATCAAAAAGATTAACTTCTACATGTTCTATTATTACAACATTCTATAGATAGATTAAGCACCAGTGCTCCAAAGTACCTTGATGAACTCCTGGTTAGCTTGGAGGAATGAAACATTTGATTAGCTATAATAAGCACAGTGTAGGAACGGAAGTGTACAGTTTTAGGGCCTATAAAGAAATGGTGAAATGAACCATTCTAGATTGTACAGTTTAATTTGTTTTTGCACAAACTTTTTCAAATGACACAAAAACGAAGAAGATGTACGATTGCCGTTCGCTTCAAATTTTAAGTAGACATAACATAGAATATAATATAACTCAATTACCTGTAATTGTTTGTGATGTCGAATAGAAATTTCAATCTGCACACTTGATTTTTAAAAAGTCCACTCCAAATTGATGTAAATAATCGGTTCGTGAACATAAATCGCATTCAACTCGTGATCATTGTGTATATGTATCCTCTCAAAAATCATTTCTGCACATTCTTCACATGCACAAACGGGTTAATACATACAGGATTTTATTTAATTTGAACTTTATTCGCCCAAACCGTGTTTTTAAATCTGAGCGAAATCTATCGCAGTCATTGTACAAAATCTATGGAGGACACTTCACAAAATCTATGGAGGACATTTTTCATAAAAACATATTTTCACAACATCAGCGGCGTCAGATGTATAGTTCTTATTAAGCATTAAAGATACCAGAACATAAATAATTCATATTCCCCAAAAAGAATCGTTTTTCCCCAAGCTAATAGGTGTAGAACAGTTTTATAAATTCAGCTCAGTTGACACCTACAGGATAATTAATATGTCAAAATAAATGAATAAATAAGGTAACAACATAACTGCTGAACTGGGATGATCAATCTTAATAATACAAGACGGAAAGACATAACGAAACACACGCCAGAGAAATTGAAGGTATGATCCTATATCATTTCCAAAAACCCGGTCTTATAGCGCAAAATCTCCTTCTTTCATAGCGAATAACCAGTCATTTAGAAGTAGCAGTTGCTGATCTTTTTCAGATCAAAACGTTTTTTTTTCACCATTTGCTTCATAGATTTGCTTCATAGTGGCTACATACTAGTATATAGTAAAAATATATATTTGGCGTGCTCAGAACAGGGTGTGTTTTACAACGTTGATCCCTTGTATAACACGGTACGTTTTCCTGCAAAAGTTTTTATTCTAACAAGGATCGGTCCAGAGCAGGTCAATGACGGCGCACATGTTTATCCTAAATCATAGATAGTAGTATCACATTAAAGGACATGTTGTTTAACTAGCAGTATATCTAATTAAAGAAGCCAAGTTTCAGTTCTGTATTCCAAAAACCTGGAAGGAGTTGCGTGACGAAGGATCAATTTGTCCTCAGGCTACCTGTACGGCAACTATGCGGCAATCATCTATCGCTAGTCCGAGAAGACTTAAATTTAAAATAAAATCATCGTAAATAATAGTACAAACCACACAACTTAAACAAAAAAAATCATATTACAACCAAATCGCATAACGTGAACTCTTAGTTAAACTAGTCGAAGCAGCCACGTTACAAGAACCACACGCTAGTATATGGGGCAAATAACTGAAAGAAATGAACAGGAACTACAATTGTAATTTATTGTTGTTAGACTTTTTACTGGTTTTGTGACAAGTAATAATAACCTGCAAATTGATTTTTTTATATAAAATATAAGATTATTAATATATGGTTTAAGGGTAGGTACATTTCTAAACTAATTTGTAGGTACATTTCTAAACTAATTCTTAGGTTAATTTGGCTGACACAAAATTAAAGTTTCAGTTCCATTTTCAAAATAACCTGGAACAATATGCCCTATGGCTAAATATGTATCCCAGCCGCTTGGGGCATCTACATACACACTGCAACTACTGAGCCAAGATTCGGTTCTACAGGTTTTGTTACAAAGGAATAATTAGCCCTTAGGATACCTATGCAGCCCAGCCGTTAGGGGCATTATAAAAACTAAGAAACCTTTGGCAGAATCCTTAGTGCAATAACTCAGTCAAGTTTCAATTCTGTATTCCAAATATCCTGGGAGGAGTTGCGTGACGAAGGAATAAATTACCCTCAGCTACCTGTACAGCCCAGCCCTAAGGGGTATTATCAAAATTCAGAAACCTTCAGCAAAATCTACACCCATAGTGTAACTACTAAGCCAAGTTTCAGGGGAGGAGTTGAGTAACGAAGGAATAATGTGCCCTTAGGCTACCTATACAACCCAGCCCCTAGGCCGGGGGAGGCATTATTAAAATTCCGAAACTTTCGGCACAATTCCTACCCACAATACAATCAATGACCCAAGTTTCATCTTTCTTCTCCCAGTGGTTTCAGAGATTATCCTGGACATAAACGCCACACGTACGCCGACATACGAAAAACATTATCCCCGCGCTTTTGCTCGCATGGGTATAACGAGAATGAACGTTCTGAAAGAGTTCAACAGTTCCTGCTTGATATGAAGCACACTCGTCACTTTGTCAGCACTCGATAAAGTGCATGTTGCAGTTTTCAGACGACCCTTCATAGAAGACCATTATGAGGATCAGGGGACAATTTTAATCTGATACATGTAAAGACTTTTGTAGAACAAATGGAGATTTTTGTAGAATTTAATGAGCTGAAGGTTTTAGCAAGCAACTGATTTTCTCTATCTGAAATAGTTTGCATTCTATTGGGCAAAAAAAACCAAACAGGGAAAATCGCTATTTATGGCCTTTAAAGGACCATAACCGCTATAAAGGGTAATCTGACGACTTCGACCAATGGAGGCTTTTGTAGAACTAGTGATTCCAAAGACCCTAAGAATCTTTTGATATTTTGTATCTGTTATAGTTGCTGAGTTATAAGCCATTTTAAATAAGTCTAACCTATGTTCTATTTTTAGTAACAGTGGTCATGTTTTTTATCGAATCAATTCAAAATGAACTTCGTTTGTTGCCAACGTGTCAAATATCAATCCTGTAAAGTTTCAGTTAAATTGGTTAAGTGGTTTTAGAGGAGAAGATTTTAAAAGTTGTTAACGGACGACGACGACAGACGCATATATATAGTGATTGCATAAACTTACATGACATTGTCCAATTGAGCTAAAATTATTTTTTGGTCAAAATATCAAAACTAGATATATGGTGTATTTGATCAGATGTGATACGAGAAAAGGCTTCAGCTAGCATCATAATTGATTTTGATATTTACATGTGTACATTAAGTTGTTTGCTGTCAACTTTGCCTGTTGATAGCAACCAGACATGTATCAGATTCGCAGCAATAGCAAAAAGGCATTTTTAGCTCACCTGGACCGAAGGTCCATGTGAGCTATTACCATCACTTGGCGTCCGTCGTCGTCGTCTGTCGTCGTCGTCGTCTGTCGTCGTCTGTCGTCGTCGTCGTCTGTTAACAATTTTTCAAAAATCTTCTCCTCTGAAACTACCAAACAGAATTTAATGAAACTTAGTATGAATGATCCTTAGGGTGTCCTGCACCAAACTTGTGTTTTGATTTTTGATCCGTTAAAAAACATGGCCGCCGTTACTAAAAATAGACTAGGGGGGTCAGACTACTGTTTTTGGCTTATAAATCAAAAAGTATAAGAGATAGAGAAAATCTGAGGCCACGCTACTGATTCAGCATCAAAAGCTCTACAAAAGTCTCCATTTGGTCAAAGTTGTCAGATGACCCCTTATAGGGGTTACGGCCCCTTAAAGGTGAAAAATAGCATTTTTTCATGTTTTTGGCCTACAGAATGAAAACTATTGCAGATAGAGATTAGCTGTTGCTTGCTTAAATGTTCAGCTCATTTAACTCTACAAAAGACTTCATAGGGTCGAAGTTGTCAGATGACCCCTTATAGGGGTTACAGCCCCTTAAAGGTGAAAAATAGCCATTTTTCATGTTTTTGGCCTACAGAATGAAAACTATTGCACATAGAGATTAGCTGTTGCTTGCTTAAATGTTAAGCTCATTTAGCTCTACAAAAGTCTCCATAGGATCAAAGTTGTCAGATAACCCCTTTTAGGGGTTACGGCCCCTGAAAAATGGCATTTTTTCATGTTTTTGGCCTACAGAATGAAAACTATTGCAGATAGAGATTAGCTGTTGCTTGCTTAAATGTTCAGCTCATTGAGCTCTACAAAATTATCCATAGGGTCGAAGTTGTCAGATGACCCCTTAAAGGGTTACGGCCCATGAAAAATAGTGATTTTTCATGTTTTTGGCCTACAGAATGAAAACTATTGCAGATAGAGATTAGCTGTTGCTTGCTTAAATGTTCAGCTCATTTAGCTCTACAAAATTCTCCATAGGGTCGAAGTTGTCAGATGACTCCTTATAGGGGTTACGGCCCCTGAAAAAAACGATTTTTCATGTTTTTGGCCTACAGAATGAAAACTATTGCAGATAGAGATTAGCTGTTGCTTGCTTAAATGTTCAGCTCATTTAGCTCTACAAAAGTCTACATAGGGTTGAAGTTGTCAGATGACTCCTTATAGGGGTTATGGCCTCTTATAGGTGAAAAATGGTGTTTTTGGCCTATAGAATGAAAACTATTGCAGGTAGAGAAAAGCTGTTGCTTGCTTAAATGTTCAGCTCATTTAGCTCTACAAAAGTACAGGGTCAACATCAAGACCAGGTGAGCGATTCAGGCTCCTGGGAGCCTCTTGTTGCGAATCGCACCTGGTAAATCAGTGTCTTTTTGTTACAATCGAACATTTCACGCAGTTTCGAAGCGATAATTTTGGTTTGGGTCACGTGTAAAACTCCACCAAGAACTTGTTTGCTTGCTAAAATGTTCGGCATTGTTCTTCGTAAACTAGACAATTTTTAAATAATCTCACGAAATAGTAAGTTAGGCCACCTCTCTCCAAAAGATTTTACTGATCAAACTTTTCGACGAGGTTGAATAAAAATTGTACACATAAAGTATATTTTTAATTTGGTTGCAGAAAAAAAGCTTAAAAATACACCAGAGTTAAGCCTTTTAAAAACAGAATAAAGAGAAAGGTGTCTAAATCTACAGTCTGTCCGTTCAGCTCTACAAAAGTCGCCTTTGGTGGAAATTTAGCCCTTTTTGCAGCAGTGTCTTTTCCGTATAAAAAGTATAAACTGATTATCAAAAGTAAATCCCACTTTCAGGCACCATCAAAATACTAAGATGGGTATTTGCAAGTTTTATCAACTGGATGCCTTTAAACAGTTCATGAGATAATAAAGTGTTCATATATTTGATATACTTTCTGTCATTTAAAGATATATACTCTGTGTCAAAAGATGAAAATGTAGATATGTTGGTCTTCAACTGAGGCATATATGCACAAAGCTTCATCAGCTATACGTGCAGTACGTGAGCTAGGAAGTACTTATGAAATTTAACAGCGATAGTTAATATAAAGCAATCGCAAGGTCCATGTTTCTGTAGAATAAGAAACTTAATGATGTTCAAATAGAAATTAAAGGGTTCTCAATAACTATTTCATGTATACTAGTACTTAATACATCCAACGTTTTGTAAGTCAGGAAGAAACGTGCTCGAAAATCTCCATTTGACACAGCACACGACAAGAAACACTTTTTATATGTTGGAATACATGTGCATATGCGAATACGATATGTGTTTGAATAAAAAAAATATTCCCATCACTGGATTTATAAAATATTTTATCTTTGTTTCATATGCCTACTCATTATTTTCTTATAATAATTATATGAATTATTTATGTTCTGGCATTATTTATGCCATATGAAAATTACATCTGACGCCGCTGATGTTGTGAAAATATGTTTTTATGAAAACTGTCCTCCATAGATAATGTGAAGTGTCCTCCATAGATTTTGTACAAAGACTGCGATAGATTTCGCTCAGATTTTAAAACACGGCTTGGGCGAATAAAGTTCAAATTAAATAAAATCCTGTATGTATTAACCCGTTTGAGCCTGTGAAGAATGTGCAGAAATGATTTTTGAGAGGATACATATACACAATGATCACGAGTTGAATGCGATTTATGTTCACGAACCGATTATTTACATCAATTTGGAGTGGACTTTTTAAAAATCAAGTGTGCAGATTGAAATTTCTATTCGACATCACAAACAATTACAGGTAATTGAGTTATATTATATTCTATGTTATGTCTACTTAAAATTTGAAGCGAACGGCAATCGTACATCTTCTTCGTTTTTGTGTCATTTGAAAAAGTTTGTGCAAAAACAAATTAAACTGTACAATCTAGAATGGTTCATTTCACCATTTCTTTATAGGCCCTAAAACTGTACACTTCCGTTCCTACACTGTGATAAGAATATTACAAGATAAACACTTCAAAAGATAGCGTTTTCTTAAAAAATCTCCTTTTAGGGGAGATAATTGGCGGGAAAATGTGTGACTAATTTTTACAATGAAATGTATAAGAAAATATATGTTTCCTTAAATATTTCAAAAACAAGTGCCGTGACCCACTGTTTTATAACAAAAATCAAAAGTATATCCTATTTTTGTTATTTTACACAAATTTGTACAAATTTTATGTTAGGTTTTAAAAATATATGAATTCTGAAGATTTTTCTTACATGTATACAATCTATGCACATTTCTAGAAGATTGAATGAAACCAAATTATTTCAAAAATAAGCACCGTGACCTATTGTTTTTTGTATATATTTTCAATGCTCATACTAATGTCAATTTACTATAAAAGTTTGAAAAAGAACCGGTGTCAAATTTTTAGAACCCCAAGCCTCCTTAATGCCTTAATGTAATATAATTTTAAAAAGTATACAGCAGCATTTTGAAAGTCTAATTCATATTTTTTTTCATTATTTTGATAGTATGTGGATTATTTATATTGTGTCAACATCCGATATTACAAGAATTTGGGGTTGTAACAAATAACAATGGGCACCTTCGAATTCTAAATTGCACCTATGACACCCTGGGGATTATTTTCCCGGGTTCAATAAAAAAGAACGTGGGTGACCTTTGTTTTGGGTGTGTCAATGATCTATTCAACAAATAATAAGTCTACAGTCGGAATAACTCGATTGCATATTACACTACCATTGGGTTGTTCTTGTTCTGTCCCATGTGAACGACTTTTTAACTACTCCAACAAAGGTTTTGCTCAATAACATAGGATTTTTATTGCTAAAATTAATGGTAACCTTGCAGTTGATGCAATGATAAATTATACCTCTTTTTTAATCAACACCTTTTTCCGATGAATGCACGTTGATGCACGCCAAATTTATAATGTGGGTTTTTTTTATTTTTTTTTTTTATGTTTTATTGCTAACAACTGTCAAACCGCCATAAATATAAGCCTTTTTAAAACAGATTTAAATTCTTTTTGAGTGACGAAATAAAGTTTTCGATTGACCGGAAAAGAAAAGAAAAGCACAGAAAGTAAAAAAAACTTTTTTAAATTCTATATTTGAAAGCTTTAAGTTGATGAATTTGAAAATGAAATAAATAGTTTTTTTGTATCTGGGTACGAATGCTGAATCTGAATGTCAACAAAGGCTTAAAATTGTGTACTGGTATATTCACATGGTCTTGCAATAACATGATGGTAAAATTAAAAAAAAAACATTTCAAAGAAGATATTTTTGGTTCATATCATACTTACTCTGTGGGTCGTCAAAATAAATCAGACATTTTCCCTCGCTTGGAATCAGATTGACATCTTTAACACCTGTTACACCAGAGCGAATTTCATTGTCAAAATAAAACTCCAGAGTATCAGATGATAGGGTTTCAGAAAATCCAGTCACCACAACACAGTCAGATACGGCTACAGTGTGGATCTGCAAGTGGCAGTTTAATAGTGGTTTTTTCATTAATGCTGTCTTTAGTTTCTCGATGTCTGAAAGTACATGTAAAAACCCTGAATATGAATTTTAGTAAGGATCCTGCAAATGAAGCAATGGTGATTTCTATGTAAAAACCTTTTTTTCAAACATAGTCTGGAAATTCATGTAAAAATATTGGCATTAAATACTAAATTTGAATTCTAGTATGGACCACAAAACATGACAAAGAAACACTGGTAGTTTCTATGTAAAACCTTATTTAAACATTGTTTAATATTAGAAGTCGATGGCTCGTTGCCTCCCTTCATGCTACCGGTATTTTAAGTGGGAGCTTATCTGCGACATTAGTTTTCCTGCCATTTCGAAATAAAAGTTTTCTCTAAAATTTCACAAGGGAAACTGGTTCTACTTTAATTATAAGAGTTATAGAATTAACGATTGCTTCTTTTAATTTCAACAAGCATGTTGAAAATAGAACAATAACTTGGGGGGAGAAATTATTAATCTACTCCTGATTGAAGGAGAACATTTATGTAACAATTATCGTCATTTTTAAACGTTGGAAGTCAAAGCAAGCATTTGTGATTTAAAAAACACCATCATCGTATTTTTTACAATTAACATGGTTATGGTTACCTGGTATTTAAGATTTGTTTTCAGCAAATCAAAGGATAATACCATGGAAGTATTAAATTGAATTTTATCAAATATAATACTTCCATGATAATTCCAACAAGGAAATGTGTCAGGATGACACTGATGCCCCGCTGGCAAAACTAAAACTGTTATTTTTACAAAATTTGCTAAATCCAAGGGCCGTTATCTAGGTCAAAACCAAAGAACCAAAACGAAACTCAAACTTGACCTGAAACTCATCATGATAGACTCACATACAAAAATCTTTTGAATATATGCAAGGATGTCGAAAATAAGTGTGGAAAACTGCTACTTTTACAAAATTTGCTAAGTCCAAGGGCCATAATTTAGGTCAAAATCAGTGGACCGGAACGAAACACAAACTTGATCTGTAACTCATCATGGTAGACTCACATATCAAAAATCTTTTGAATATATGCAAGGATGTTGAAAAAAAGTGCGGAAAACTGTTATTTTAACAAAATTGCCAAGTCCAAGGGCCATAATTTAGGTCAAAATCAGTGGACCGGAACGAAACTCAAACCCGAAATTCAAACTTGACCTGTAACTCATCATGGTTTACTCACATGCCAAAAATCTTTAAAATATACGCAGAAATGTCGAAAAAAAGTGCGGAAAACTGTTATATTTCTACAAAATTTGATAAGTACAAGGGCCGTAATTTAGGTCAAAATCAGTGGACCGGAACGAAACACAAACTTGACCTGTAACTTATCATGGTACACTCACATACCAAAAATCTTTTGAATATATGCAAGGATGTCGAAAAAAAGTGCGGAAAACTGTTATTTTTACAAAAATTTGCTAAGTCCAAGGGCCAAAATTTAGGTCAAAATCAGTGGACAGAGACGAAACTCAAACTTGACCTGTAACTCATCATGGTAGACTCACATACCAAAAATCTTTTAAATATACGCAAGGATGTCGAAAAAAAGTGCGTAAAAATCAAATTTTTACAAAATTTGATAAGTACATGTACAAGGGCCGTAATTTAAGTCAAAATCAGTGGAGCGGATCTAACCCAAACCCGAAATTCAAACTTGACCTGTAACTCATCATGGTAGACTCACATGCCAAAAATCTTTTAAATATACGCAAGGATGTCGAAAAAAGTGCGGAAAACTGTTATTTCTACAAAATTTGATAAGTACAAGGGCCGTAATTTAGGTCAAAATCAGTGGACCGGAACGAAACTCAAACTTGACCTTTAACTCATCATGGTAGACTCACATGCCAAAAATCTTTTAAATATACGCAAGGATGTCGAAAAAAGTGCGGAAAACTGTTATTTCTACAAAATTTGATAAGTACAAGGGCCGTAATTTAGGTCAAAATCAGTGGACCGGAACGAAACTCAAACTTGACCTTTAACTCATCATGGTAGACTCACATACCAAAAATCTTTTAAATATACGCAAGGATGTCGAAAAAAAGTGCGTAAAAATCAAATTTTTACAAAATTTGATAAGTACAAGGCCGTATTTAAGTCAAAATCAGTGGAACGGATCAAACTCAAATCCGGAATTCAAACTTGACCTGTAACTCATCATGGTAGACTCACATGCCAAAAATCTTTTAAATATACGCAAGGATGTCGAAAAAAGTGCGGAAAACTTTTATTTCTACAAAATTTGATAAGTACAAGGGCCGTAATTTAAGTCAAAATCAGTGGACCGGAACGAAACTAAAACTTGATCTGTAACTTATCATGGTAGACTCACATACCAAAAATCTTTTGAATATATGCAAGGCTGTCGAAAAAAAGTGCGGAAAACAGTTATTTTTACAAAATTTGATAAGTACAAGGGCCATAATTTAGGTCAAAATCAGTGGACCGGAACGAAACTAAAACTTGACCTGTAACTTATCATGGTAGACTCAAATACCAAAATTCTTTTGAATATATGCAAGGATGTCAAAAAAAGTGCGGAAAACTTAAGTGTGACGGACGAAAGGACGGACGGAAGGACGAAAGGACGGACGGAAGGACGAACAGACCGAAAAACTATATGCGCCCAACTTTGTTGGCGGGGCATAAAAACAAATAAATAAAGGTGCAAAATCCTTGCTTTTTTATTTAAACCACCAGGGTTTTGCTTTTGCTTCCATTATCACCAGTCTATGATAAAAAAAACTCATATTATTCTAATTCTTATATATATATCAACCTGGTGATTCTTCAAATGTGACCAAAGCTGTGCCTTCCTCCTCTCCAAATAATATCTCCTCGGGAGTGACTTTAGCTTTAGCTTCAAGGTAATTCTCCAGTTCATTTTTTGTTGCCCTAGGATCAATATTGGTGATAAAAAATTTGTTGTCATACTTAGGAACAGATTTCCACATAGGTGTTGGAATGTACCTCTTGACCGTGGACATTTTAACTACAACCTTGTACTGCTTTTAAAGACAGCATCAATTATAACAGCTGAAACAACAATACGTTATTTTTAAGTTTAAAACATATAGAAAATAATGAGATGTGGAATAAGTGTTTGCGACAATATAAAGGACAATTTAAAAAAATCCACAATGGAAAACAAGAGTTGATATGTGCTAAAAACAAAGTTCAATTAAAAAGCATACCGATAAAGTCAGAAAAAGTTCCCATTGGTAAAAAAATCTAAGTGGTTTTAAGATCATGTAACAGATTTACATTAACTAAATAAGACAAACTAGGACATGCAGCAAACAGCAAATATGCAAAATTTCAGAACTGTACAGACAATAGTTTTTGAGTTATATCATTAACCATATCTAATTCTCAAAATCTTAATTTCTCTTTAAAAAACTTCAAGTTTGAACAAAATTTTAGTATGTACCTTAAGACATAATGCATAGCAAATGTGTAAAATATTTAAACTGAAATATTTATAGTTTTTTAGTTTTAGTGTTCACAAGAAAATGTTGACAAACAAACAAACAGACAGATAAAGTAAAATATATAGAACCTCCACTTCTGCAATGCAGGGCCCTGATACCAGAGGCTCCGGTGCCTTAATCGCTCACGTGGTCTTCAATGATATTAGTAAGCTTGATAGGTTTTTAAAGCATACAGTTAAAGACTGTGAAAATGGTCAAATTGTTTTCAAAGGGAAAACAGATCAACCAAAGGAAAAATGAAAAGGGGCTTGGCTTTTACCCTTAGACTATTACATATTTTTTTAGATCTTTTTTTGGAGGGAGCTAAACCTTAGGTATTAAAATTTATATAAATTTATATAATTTTTTTATAATAGGTAAAATCAAAGTGTACACATGAGATATAATCGCATGTAAAAGTACACCTTATCTATAAACAAAAATAAAGAGAAAACAACTCAAACACGGGGAATTGTTTCACTAACTCCACACCGGCATTATAGAGAAAACTCTTATAATAAATCATGTTTTATAAAAAAAAGATATGTAGTTAATAAACATGAGTCCATAACACATATGTACACTGCAATAATTTTATGATTTCGGAATTTTATTCCTCATTAGCAGCAATAGGACATAGGAAATTCGAAATTCAAAAAAGTGTTGGAAATGCATTTAACCAAAGAAATCTGAACGATAGGTAAATCTAAGGACAAACTACAGTGGAAGTTTTGTTTTTAATATCAGACAAAAATAAATTCAATTTTAACCCCTTTGGATCCCAAATGTTTTAACAGAAAAGACGGGTTCAAGAAGTAAACTATCATCTATTTAAACCATCATATTAATTACACAAATTAAATAATTGGATTGATTAATTGGTTGATTGATTCATAAATTGATTGGTTGGTATCTATGCCCCGTCGGTGATTTTCCAGCCTTCATCAGGACAGAAACAAAGTTACAAAACAAGAGTCTACCAGGAGCCTGAATCGCTCACCTGACTTAAATGCCTTAAATTATAAGCTTATTGGCATTGAAAGAGTCATAAATAAAAAGGTTTAAGTGAATGCTGCATAATATATACTATAGATGATTTGCAACACTGCCAATTCGAAAGAACAAATTGTGTTAACTTTCAATTGAACATATACATGTACATTTACTAGATATGTAATTCTATGCTGTAAGTGTAGGGTCCTTGAGTGAAGCATTTCATGAGAGGCCTGATTGCATTATTGAATTTAAGGCTCCTTTCTATAAAATAATGTCGACTGTCATCATTTAGAAATACGTTTCTTACCAACCAATATGTTCAAATGTTTCAGAAAAGGTCTATACAGGCTGAAATATGCTTTCTCAAAATTATCTCCCTCTTAGGGGACGACCATTTGATTCTGGCAGTTTCGGTCGAGACGGATTATTTATTTTCAAAATTTTGCGGGCCAGAATATTTATTTTTCGCCGCTGCACGGCAAGAATATTTGTTTTCTGCATACAATAGCTCAATTGAGCAAGGATCTTGGGACAGATTAATTATTTTCTTATTTTATATGGGGAAATAATAAGAAAATGCCTGATTTCACAGGGGGTCCAATGTAATTGGTAAGTGCGCAGCATAATTTGGTAAGTGACTATAAAGAAAAAATATAAAAAAAACCTCGCTTCGTTCGACAACACTCAGTTTTCTCTTCGTGTTTACAAAAGTTATATATACATCTAATGAATAAAACCATGTTACCTTTCGGCATTTATGAGTTATGAGAAATGGTCCATAACAAAAATGTGATGCTTGATTTGCTCTTTAAAAAGCTATTGAAGAAAAACCGGCCACTTGACAGCAATTTTTTTGTCACGCCGAAATACACATGTAGGCTTTGTTTCAGGTACTCTGATCATAAACGTTAGGTTTGATGGTGTTTTGTGGTTCATCAACAAGACGTGCTTTAAAAAGTTTTTGCACTGTATATAATAAAATACATTACCAATTTTGTTTAGTACACTGACTTGCACTTACCAAAAAATCAAATAATTGTTAATATGTCAACAAATACATGTTTCTTTCACAGAAACAAATATTCGGGAATATCCATGCTTGTTGACGAACCACAAAACACCATAAAACCTAACGTTTGTGATCAGAGTACCTGAAACAAAGCCTGTGTATTTTGTCACGACAAAAAAGATGCTGTCAAGTGGCCGGTTTTTCTTCAATAGCTTTTTAAAAAGAAAATCAAGCATCACATTTTTGTTATGGACCATTTCTCATAACTCATCATTGCCGAAAGGTAACATGGTTTTATTCATTAGATGTATATTACTTTTGTAAACACGAAGAAAAAACTGACTGTTGTCGAACGAAGCGAGGTTTTACCGCCATCTTTATACATGTAGTCACTTACCAAATTATGCTGCGCACTTACCAATTACATTGGACCCCCTGATTACAGTCATGTGACAGTTCGAAAACCGGTGGTATTTAAACAATAGAATAAGAGCTCTTCATCGGAAAAGAAAAGAAAGTCCATTCGAATGTTTATCCTGGTTGTCAAGTGAATTAAAAAGTTCTTTTTAGCAAAAAAGTACATTCCATTTTAAGTTATAAAATAAAATCCTGGACCCAAACGCCTGTGAAGTAAAAGTATTACTGGTGTCTCTCAAACAGGTTGTGTACATGCACATGAAACGAAGAATGAATCGATCCACAATGATCCAACCATCTTGTTTTCATAATGATAACATATCACGAGTTCAATGCCTTATTGATAATTTTAAAACAATAACACGTGAAATTATATCATTAAGATCACACTGTCAGGCGTTTGGGTCCAGGATTTTATTGTATTATAAACAAGTGTGGACTCTAATGCATATTGCCTAGCAAGCCGCTATGGACACAAAAAGCAAAGGTCTGCTTTAGTAACATAAAAAAGACTTTATTATTTCTAGGTCCTGCTAAGGTTTATTGTTGAGTTCTATATGTAGCCTTTGCTGTACACATACTATAAAATCGATCTAAAATTAAGCCATGTCGATGAATCTAAGTCATGTAAGTGTTTATCCTAAACATTATTTGTTTTTAGATCCAGTATAAGCATTGTCAGTCAGGGATCATTCTTATACAAGTGAATTTGTTTCATTTGAACAAGTGAAATCAAATCACTGATATATGTGAACACATTTTTGCGTGAATAAATTTCACTTGTTCCAGTGAACTTTTAATTTATCAAATTAATATAGCAGCTAAACGAAATTTCTTTTTATTTGGTTTATTTAAGAACAAATTTACAATTTCTACACTTCATTAGTATCATTATAGATATAGCTTGTCTGATTAATAAAATTTCTTCTTCAAAGATACAGTAAGTACAAATTAATAGCCATTTAATTTCTCAAGGGACCTATTTTCAAAGCTTTTGCGCCCACTCAAATTCTTCTGCGCCCAGATGATTTTGATTGATATATAAAGTTTCAATTTAGATCTATAGAAGAAAAATACTGCTGATCACATGAAAAAAATGATATAACATCCTTACAGATGATCAAACATTAAACATTTTGCCTAAAATCACTTGTACCAGTGAATTTAGATTGTTTAGAAATCCTATCTACTTGAGCAAGTGAATTTGTATCATTTAAATAGGTGAATTAAATTCACTGCTACAAGGGTGATCCCTGACTGATTGTACTATCTCCTATTTAGTTTAAAATAACTGCATCAAAGTTTGAGTATGTTAGTGGAGGAAATAGGAAACTATTGCAGATAGAGAAAAGCTGTTGCTTGCTTAAACCTTCAGCTCATCGAGCTGTACAAAAGTCTCCATGGCGTAGCAAAATTTATTGTCTGGAACTTTGTTGTCATTTGTATTTGGATCAAAGATGTCACAGTCTGTTGTTCATATATACTTATAAATCAGCTTAATGTTAAAGTTTAAAAAGGTTTCAATCTTCAAATTATTCTGAGAACAAAAGCTACCAACGGGATTCTGGGAATACCGAAGAAGAAAATCAAACATATATTTTGCGCCTAGAAATTTTTATAATTTTCGTTTTATAATATTATCATTTTCAACATTTAGTTGCATTCCAAGCATGCGGAGATGTAAAAGAAATTGTACATTGTTATTTTGACTTTTTTCTAAGTGTGACCAAAAAGGAAACTGGACTCATCCTCTTTTGTATTTTTAGTCTTGGGCCAATGCAAGACGGCAAGCAGCGACTTATAGTCATGCTGAAGACTGTTGGCTGTTTTCCATTGTGATTTTTAAAATTCACGTTTCTTTATGTTGGTTGTGTGGCGTACAATTATTCCACATCTAATTATCGTCTACTTTAATGGTTATCATTTGTCAGATCAGCCTATGATTTTGAAGTATATAATATTAAATGAAATAAGTTTAAACCCAATTGTAGATCTCTTTATGAAAATTTGCAATGTACATGTATGCCTTTAAATTTTTTACGTCTAATAGCAATAAATTATATTATTACTCAAACAGGGCCAGATCCAGAAATTTTTGAAAGGGGTTGGTCCACATAAATTCCGCTGTGGACGAAGGACGAAAAGGGGGTGGTTCTTGACAAATTTTGCAGAAAACCTACACGTTACTTGCGAAATTTTTGTCGGAAAGGAGTAAAATTCCAATCTCGGACCCCCCCCCCCCTCCCGGATCCGCCACTGACTGCTCAAATATTTTTGATTGTCACCTATTCAAAGATTGTCCCTCCCTTTATGAGAGACTAAAGCAAACTTATACACGAACGTTGCAATCCATGTTCCGCACACAGGGGCTTGGATTCTGGTCATTTATATTGACTTTTAAGTCGCCCCCTATTCTATAATCCAAGCCCCTGTGGTTCTGCACAGTTAAAATTATTTTCTGACATGTTTGTAGTTGTGGCGACATTGGTCTCTGTGTGGTGAATCGACAAAATTATCAAGCAATGATAACATTTTCGAACAACCAATAACTTGTGACAAATAAGTTTATTTTTCCGGATCCCGCAATAGCTTTGTGGGAAATAGATAAAATTATTTATCCTTATTAAAATGACCTAGATCAAGACAGACGAATGACCCAATGTGGCTATTTTGTCATTTTCTAAAAATCAATAAAATGCTTGAATTGTGTGTGTCTGATTGACCTATTTTGCATTAGCATTATTTCTGTCTGTGATAATAAACTTTATTCAATGAATTAACATTTTGCAGTCAAAAATTTAAAAGAAAGTACGCTTAAACATGTGCACAACCTGATAAAGTGACTACGCCATGTACGCTACATGATCTAGTTGAATCGCATTGTTGCTTTAAAACACCGCCACATAAAAGCATGAAAAACGAAGCTTTTTTGCAAGATTTAACTTATTTTTGGTGTCTGAATAGTATTTTTGTCCTTTAAACTTTATTCAATTAAGTAAATTTTCGCAATCCAACATCAAATATCCATTACGCTAAAGCTACGCAAGATATGCTACACTGACTAAAATATAATCCGAAGCGGAACACATAATCTACTGGTCGCGGCCATATTGTCTTGATGGAAATCCGAAGATTGAGAATCCGAATATAGCCTCCGAGTGAAAAGTGATAGTATGTACATTGCAAAGAGCTTTTGTAAATATAGAAACGACGGAAACAAACGACCTAATTTCAGTATCGCTGCATTTTTCTTTATAATAGGTAGTAATAAAGTGATTAAGATCGCAAAATGTTTGCATGGTTTATAAATTTATACATAAGTAGAGAGTTGCCTAAACGATAAAACGATGAAAAAATTAACATATCTTGAAAAGTTCAATCTAGACTGTTTGTGTATATTATGCTACTGAGATAAAAATAGTTCGCGCAGTAATATAAGAAATTTAACTGCAGTAACAGCTATTATAGCGCGATAATGCACCGAATGGTGACTTTTCGGTTTTTTTTCTTAATTGCATGGTCATTGATAAAATTTTACACAGTCTCTAATTTATTCACAAACTGGCATTAAAATCAGTCCTCATGACGTCGAACTATTTTACATCCTATTATGCAACCTACGAATTGTTATGCAATCGACAACAGGGTGAATCTAAGTATACATCTAGAATAGATATTCGAGAATAGGTCTCTCGTATGAAAAATAGAAAAAAAAAATACACTATTTCTTGAAATGTATATCTTTCCATCTTCAAATTTTCAGACATGTACTGCAAGAGGTTAAGCCAAAATAAAATTATGAAAAAGACCCTTTTTAGCTCACCTTGCCGAAGGCAATGTGAGCTTTTGTCATCACTTGGCGTCCGTCGTCCGTCGTCCGTCGTCCGTCGTCCGTCGTTCAACTTTTCAAAAATCTTCTTCTCTGAAACCGCTTGGCCAAATGTAATGAAACTTGGTAGGGTTGTTCTGTGGTATGTCCTCTACAAAACTATCGTTCGAAATTTTGATTCGACAAAAAACATGGCTGCCATGGCTAAAAATAGAACATAGGGGTAAATTGCAGTTTTTTGCAAATTACTCAAAAACCGTAACAGATATCAAAATTCTGGCAAAGGGTAAAAGTGATCAGCACCCCAAGATCTACCTGCCCTGAAATTTTCAAGAAGATCCAACAACCGATGTAGGAGTTATTGCCCTTTTTCTGGATTTTTTTCAAAAAAATTACTTATTTAGCCCTATATCTTGAAAACTATACAAGATATTTCAAAAATTTAAATGGCATATGACTAAGCACATCAAGATCTACAAAAGTCGTAACAGAGTCAAAGTTGTAGGATCGTTCCTTTAGGAGTTATACCCCTTGGATTGTAAAAATTGACCATTTTCACAGTTTTTTGTTCAACTTTTCAAAAATCTTCTCCTCTGAAACTGCTTAGTCAAATGAAATGAAACTTGGTAGGGTTGTTCAGTAGTATGTGGTCTACAAAATTATCGTTCGAAATTTTGATTCGACAAAAAACATGGCCGCCATGGCTAAAAATAGAACATAAGGGTAAGTTGCAGTGTTTTGCAAATTTCTCAAAAATGGTAACAGATATTAAAATTCTATTTGGATAATAATGATCAGCACATAAAGATCTACCTGCCCAGAAGTTTTGAAGAAGATCTTACAATGGTTGTAGGAGTTATTGCCCTTTTTCTTGTTTTTTTTTTTAAATTTTGCTCTTTTAAGACTTATATCTTGAAAACAATACAAGATATTTGAAAAATTTAAATTGCATATGGTTAAGCACATAAAGATCTAAAAATTATGTAATGGGGTCAAAGTTGTAAGACCTTTCTTGATAGGAGTTGTTTCCCTTAGAACATTAAAATTGATAATTCCACAGAGTAGCAGTCCTTTGTTAAAATATCCAGCATATAAGTATCATCGAATACAAGGTGAGCGATTCAGGCTCCTGGAAGCCTCTAGTTCTAGTGCGTCTTGACAACCTTCTTCTTAAAAAAGTACACGATTTACCTGTTGAATTTGATTACGTCATAGAACATGTTTACCTTTTTGACCGGTGTCCGTAAATTGGGATCAATAACATGTGAATTTGCATTGTAATGGATTAAATGTCCAATTCAATTTTCAGTCATCCGTTTTAAAAATAGGAATCCCTTTTATCATGTTCTGACGTCGGGTCAGTGCTCAACCCACAGAGCGACCAAGTGTGTACCCTAGGTGGCTGAATAGGGTAGCCCTCGTCCGCGGAGGTTGTCAGGTCTATAATACGGAAACCCTGACCGCCGACCACAGTGGGCCAACGTGAGTGGAGAGTGCCACGCTTCATGCACGTTAAAGACCCCTTTGTGGACCGCCAAGTAGTGCACCATATAGGCTAAATTTTCCGCCCCTACCCATCTCTCCCTTTTTCCTGTGGTTCTTCAAAATTTACCGGTCCTTTGTGTCACACCCCATTCCCATATTTCATTTATCATCATCATTTCATGTTCATTTTATCATCCTTTTAATGTTCATCGCCTGTAAATAACCTATATAGCGTTGCACGGGCGTAAAACACCAACTCACTCACTCACACCCTTTTATCATGTTTATTATTAATGAAAGATATAGAACTTGGTTGTGTCCCTTGAAAGTTTTTCATAGTTACACATTGACTTCAAATGGATCGTTAAGTGATAACAGTAAACATAGGCGGATCCAGAGGGGGAGCTGGGTGACCCGGGCCCCCCCTTTTGGCGGAAAAAATTGGTTGAATATATAGGAAATCATTGAAGCGTGACCAAAGCGGGCCCCCTCTTTGGCCAGTCAGTGGGCCCCCTCTTTCAGAATTTCTGGATCCGCCACTGGTAGAATATAATTCCCAAACTAATATCTGTCGTAAGAAAAGGTAATAACCTAACATTCCCACAAATTTCGAGAATGTACTGCAGGTATTACATGTACGCCTTGTGTGATTTTTTTAAGGTTGAGTTGACATTTTAATTTTTTCCAACGTCCATCAAGTTTCACTCGATTTGTTGAAATATGCACTTTTGTTGACCTTATAAACAACTGTTTACGCAACAGAAAAGATTCTTTAATAACATGACATGTCCAACGTATATGATAGTAGTCAGGTTCATGCGCAATAAATAAAAGTTGAAGATTGTTTACATGCCGTCGCCATCGTTGTTGTCATCGTTAAAAATTTAAAAACACATTAGCTTTTTCCGCAGGGGAGATAATTGAATACCACTAGATATTAGACTGAATAACACATCATGACAAACTAATCTACAAAATTTCATCAAAATCTGCTGAGCGGTCTCAGAGGAATTGCGCTCACAAAAGTGTGACGGACGGACGGGTGCACACACGGACCCTAGATATAATATACATATATGTATTGTATATTATATCTATGCACGGGCGAAGACCATTTCTAGGTCCCTTCGTCGCGTTGCGGCGGGGGACAAATAGTAAACTAATCGGCAATATGGGGAGAACTGATTTTCAAAGTGCTGAGAAAATACTACATGGTCAACCAGTTATTTAAATCTGGGCCTAGTGCCATAAAATTTAACCATCCAGGAAGTAATATTCAAGAACTTGAAAATACCTGTATTTAAAAGAATTATCGAATGTTATAATGTTATTTATTAACCATCCAGGAAGTAAAATTCAAGAACTTGAAAATACCTGTATTTAAAAGAATTATCGAATATTATAATGTTATTTATCAATTGGTGTATATCTACAATTATTTATAAGCTCCCGCTATGCGGGAGCTAAGTTGACTGAGTATGATGCCTTAAACCGGAAGACGTATAAGCTAGTCAGAAATCCGCACCCAATAACACGGAATGCAAAATTAAATTCCTTTTTTGTAATTTTCAATTTTAAAAAATAATAAACATAGTTATAGTAATAATATAATTATTTAAAGTATTTCCAGCTATGAAATGTTTTAAACGTAAAGAATTTTTATTAAAAAATTAGGACTTCGGGCATATTTTCACATTGGCGTCCATATGCATTCTATCAGTAGAGGTCGCGTCCATCAAAACAAAATGACAGAAGCGCGGGAACCTGTCATTCTAATTTTCGCGAAGCAAGTCCCCACAAAAAGGCGGTGTATTGTCAACCAAACAAATAACTTGAATAATTCAGCAGACAAATTTCATTCCCTGCAGTCATTAGATTTACTTTGTCCTCAATAAACAAATTTTGTTTGTTATTCTTTCCAGTCGGCTGTGCATTCGAAAACGAAAGTAGAAATTATTAGGTGACTTCGGCGAGGTCCGCAGAATATAACTTCCTTGTTCTGTTTGCAGCGCGTTCATCATGTAAATGATTGCCTTTCTTGCATTTATTATAAAGATAATGAATTCTTGCTTTAAGTAAAGTATGAGGCACCATATATTTATATATATATAAGAAATTTACTTTATCTGCGGGAGCTTTTCAGGTTTAACCTGCATCATATTATTATAATTGAAGCAATAGCCGTGATTAATATTACATACCAAAAAAATCATAATGGCGACTAAAAGTAATTCATCATCGATCATGTAATGGTGAGTCTAAAATGTGTAACAAGTACCCGTACCCGTTCCATTTTGGCTCATTTTCCCGTACCCATACCTGCTTACAATTTTGGCGATTAACATGCGAGCGTAGCTAGCTCTTTAATATAGAAAGTCTGCAAAATTTCACGAGACTCTGCCGAGGAAAATTATTCCTGCACCCAGAAACACTCTGAAGTTTCGGCAAATGTTTGCTCGTGCAGAAAAACGGTGGGAAATAGTAACACATCGCCTTAAACCTGTTCAAATCATCTCGTCCCATTGATCAAAATTATTTTGTATCTATTAGAGCATTTAAGGCAATGTCTTTTTCATATTGAGTTGCGAGCGAGAAGCGTCAAGTTGGTTACTTAATTCTCTATTCCTTATTTAAATAAGAAATAAGTAACTGGTTACTTATTTCTTATTCTAAAAAAACTACTAAATAAGGAATAAGAAACCGGTTACTTATTCCCTATTTAGTGTTTTTTAGAATAGGGAATAAGTAACCAGTTACTAATTTACTATTTTACATTTAGGAGGGAAAAAAATTATAAAACCCATGGACCCTTCTTCAAATCAGCCCAGTCCCATCCGGGACTGCAAGCTAGGGGATTTTTCCACATGGGGAGAACCTGGGGGGAGTTATTGTTTTTCAGAATTAGAAATAACATAACATAATATATCTTTTATTTCCAACCAGGAGCCCACTGGGAGCAAAGAGAGTTGTACATATAGAGGAAAAGAACATAATTGATACATTACACATAAAATAATTATACAACAGACAACATGGTGATACAATCAACTTAGATGTTAATGTTCATAAATCGATTAACATATATCGAAAATATTAATTCACTGAAAAAATATCTTTATCCAGTATAAATCTGGCAGTGGCAGTTGATATATCAGTGTCCTCATTACTAAGTAAAAATATCATTTTGGAATTATTTGATAGACTTGAAAAATTAGGATACTTTTTTGCAATATGTGATTAAATAAAATATTTCTTTTTGCTTTAAATTTTGAACAAACACATAAAAAGTGTGTTTCATCTTCAACTTCCCCAGAAGAACATTTGTATAAGTTAATTCTCTCAGATCTAGGTATTTTGGAGAAACGCCCTTTTTCAATTTGTAGTCTATGGGCTGATATTCGAAATCTGCAGAGAGCTTTTCTTTGATCAGGATTGTTTATCTTCAATAAAAAAAATTCAAATCCAAAATGATCTTTGATTTTGAAATAAGTACATAGTTTTCCATCTAGTTTAGAGAGTCTATAATTATATCAATTGTCCAGATGCTTTTCCCTTAGTAATTTTTCAAGCATCTTTTTAAATTTATATCTGCTGTATTTACTTGAGTCTGTATTTATACCAAGGTAATTTAATAGCTTTGATACAAAAGCATACCAGGTAGATCTATTACTACTGCCAAAATTTTTACTACATAAATATGCATCTTTTAACAATGAAATATCAGATGAGAGATTTTCTAGTGTATACCAATAATTAATGATTGATTTAAAGATATCATAATATGAAGGAAACCTTCCAAGTTCAGATAATACAGCAAAGTTCACACTTTTCTTATGAACTCCAATATTTGAGATGTAATTTTTCACAGGGCATGTTATTGAATATCTTATCTAAATCAAAGGACGTTAGAAGCACAGTAACTTCCCCAAACTTCTGAGTTATACAACAAGATATGAACCAGTTACTAATTTACCATTTTACATTTCGGGAAAAAAGAATGAATTATAAAAAAATAAAGAAAGAATGTGTCCATGGGACACGGATGCCCCCGCTGGCCCCAAACAGAAAGTTGATGTCCGACAGGTCTCAAAATCATTAAGGACGTATAGTTTGTCATACTCAAACATCCAACCAAGTTTCAAATCATTCTCATGTATAGTTCCTGAGAAAAGCTTGACGGAAATTTTCATAGTCATGTTCACATATTTTAAAATTGGCCTAAGTCCCAAACAGGAAGTAGATGTCTGACAGGTTTCAAAATCGCTTAGGACGTATAGTTTGTCATACTCAACCATCCTACTAAGTTTAAAATCATTCTCATGTATGGTTCCTGAGAAAAGCTTGACGGAAATATTCATATAAAGTTCAAATACTTTAAAATTGGCCTAAGTCCCAAACAGGAAGTAGATGTTCGACAGGTCTCAAAATCACTTAGGACGTATAGTTTGTCATACTCAACCATCCTACCAAGTTTCAAATCATTCTCATGTACAGTTCCTGAGAAAAGCTTGACGGAAATTTTCATATAAAGTTCAAATACTTTAAAATTGGCCTAAGTCCCAAACAGGAAGTAGATGTCCGACAGGTCTCAAAATCACTTAGGACGTATAGTTTGTCATACTCAACCATCCTACCAAGTTTCAAATCATTCTCATGTACAGTTCCTGAGAAAAGCTTGACGGAAATTTTCATAGTCATGTTCACATATTTTAAAATTGGCCGAAGTCTCAAACAGGAAGTAGATGTCCGACAGGTCTCAAAATCACTTAGGACGTATAGTTTGTCATACTCAACCATCCTACCAAGTTTCAAATCATTCTCATGTATGGTTCCTGAGAAAAGCTTGACGGAAATTCGTACGGACGTACGTACGTACGGACGGACGGACGAACGGACATGAGTAAAACTTAATGCCCCCCGACATGTCGTCGCGGGGGCATAAAAATAGGGAAAAAGTAGCCAGTTACTTCTTCCCGTTAGGTGTTTTTTAGATTAAGGAATAAGTAATCAGTTACTTATTAATTATTTTACATTTCGGAGATAACATAAATCATAAAAAAGGAAACACGAAAAAGGGAATAGGGAATAAGTAATCAGTTACTTATTCCCTATTTTGTGGTTTTTCAGAAATATTAATAAGTAACCAGTTACTTAATCACTATCTGACATTATGGAGGAAAAATAAATTATTAAGAAAATAAATAAGGAATAAGGAATAAATAAATAAGGAATAAGGAATAAGTATAACCGGTTACTGATTTACTATTTTACATTTCGGAGGAAAAAATAAATTATAACAGTTACTAAATTTACTAATTTACATTTCCGAAAATAAAAATAAATAAGGAATTTAGTTACTTATATAGTGTATTTTTAGAATAAGAAATAAGTAACTAGTTACTTATTTCTCATTCAAATAAGGAAAAAGGAATAGGGAATAAGTAACCAACTTGACACTTCTTTGCGAGCGAAGCTATTCTGCAAAATGTCACGTGATTCAAATATGATGGAGAATTTTTATCAAACTGGCTACAATTACCTGGATATACTTGAAAAAGTAACAATAAGAATATAAGAATCTAACACCGGTGTTAGGGCAAGATAAGGAAATCTCCGACATCCCGAGGGTAAGATTTCAAGTCTGCAACGAGGTTCTGCCGAGTTGTTGATGTAAAGAAATCTTACCCAAGGGTATCTTGCCATAATCATCGGTATTTGATTATTTTTCTCACTAAACCCGTAAATTGTACAACGTGGATTTGTTTACAAAACATAGCGTATGAATATCATGAATATGTAAGTGACAACAAAACGTTATGATTTAGTTTTATCGATACCACAAATTAGTAAAATCTTTTTCTAAATTCTTCCACAAGTATCGATCTCTTATTGAAAGATTTAATTGTACACGTCACTTTCTTATAGTGAAAGGAATATCACATCCTGAATTTTATGGTAATGTTTTTTATAAAGCTCACAAATTTAAAAGCAATCCAATAGAAATGAAAAATTGGCTTCAAAATTTATTACGGAAAGGATATGAAATGAATATTTTGGTTAAATCTTTGAATTTAGTGTTTATTGGCAGAAATATTGAAAACTTGATACTTGCTTTAAAACTTCCATAAACGTTTTTACTATTGTCATTTTTAAGCATTATAGCGATCAAGCGTGTCGGTTTTGTGTGATGACACTTCACTTAATCATTATTGTTTGAAGTGTTGTGTCGGATTTAAAATCGATACGTTTGATTTTTTTACATCAGTCGATTGATGATTCTCAGCTAGCTGTCAGTAACAGCGAGTGTTCTATAGAGAGTTCCTTTACCGTCCTTCTGGTTGTTCTTGTTTTTTGTCTAAGGTTCTCTCTAGTAGAATTGGACTTTGATCGATTTGATTTTTATTGTGTGTTTAGTTTTTGTGCTTTGTCTAGGAATATTGATAGGGGGAAGGTTGGGCCCAAAAAACTAGTTTAACCCCGCCACATATTACATGTGCCTGTCCTAAGCCAGGAATCTTTGACAAAGCTCTCGTTTGTACTTGTCTTTTTGATGTTTTCTGTTCCTTGTTTAAGAAGGGGGTCTATCTGTGACTATTTCAGGGCTGGATTTGAATTATATGCATCTTATTTAGACCATGGGCCAATTGCAGAACCGCGAGCAGTGCCAAATGGCCTCGTTAAAGGCTGCTGGCGGTTGTCCATTGTGGTTTTTCTAAATTGCCGTTTAATTGTGGGCTGTGTCGCGTACACTTATTCCACATCTCTTTATTTTCTATTAGTAACGTAACGTCATAATGTATCTGTCTCACATGGGGTGGGTGAGACAGAAAAATCTCACACCGCTAAAAATAGGAACTGTCCTGTCCAAAAAGTGAGAAAAAACTATTGTTACCTGACGCCGAAGTCAAAGTAAAATATTTACTGGTCCACAGATGGTCCACAGATGCGCACCTGTTTTTATAAAAGTAACAATAAGAATTTTTCTTAAAATGACCGCTCGTAAACAGTGACATGAAAACAAAAATTATCTATGAAAATGGAAGTTATTTCATTTTTGGTTGCATTTCCTACACATCCAGTAAGTTGCTTTAGTTGGATTTTTAAGTTCGACACATGATGATATCATTCCAGACAACTATCGAAAACATTCCTCAAGCTTCTTTTATAAAGTTAAACAAATTTGGTATCCTGCTACGAGTTTAACTTTTCTTCTAATTCGATAATTGAATTTGAAAAGCAAAATAGTGTCCTATGAAATTTTGTCCACCCTACCATACTTAAGGGTGCAGGAAATAGTAATTCAAAGTGACGTCATCGGACCAAAGCAACATCATTTCCATGCTCTGAATAAAATATGGATATCACTTGCACTAAGGACATTTATATAATATCATTAAGGCCCTGCCTTTTTAGCGAGCATCGAAAATCTATATACCTTTTAAAAATAAATACAGGTGCTCGACCGGCTACGTTTAACGTAAAGAGGGAACTTTTAAAAAGGAATTAAATAGTAGCAAAGTCTGACTCGACTCTACCCAAATCATATGCACTTGAGAAATTTGTTGTTAAAATATCTGGGATCAATAACTATTTATTATAAATTCAATTATTTGTGCAAATAATAAATTCTGTAACATTCTGGGACGACATTAAGCGGGGACAAAATTATCCATTTTATGGATTACGTGACGTCATTTCTTTGTCGGAGTATTTCGCGCTTCTTCAGCAGACCATGCAGACCAAAGCAACATTCAGATTCTGTCAGGTTTTGTGAGATTTTCTGAGTATCAGTGTTTTATTTGAAGCATTGGTAGCAGAAGGTACATTAAGAAACCTGGCGGAAAAAATGTTAAAAGTCAAAATATCATGCGGGATTGAGGAAAGTGAGTGAAACCCTCCTAGGATGGGACTCTTCGTTCATTTTCAGGTAAGAACCTTTTATTTATCATTATGAGTAGGTTTTATTCAGTAAATTTATGTATTTCTTCTTACTTAGAATTTAACAAAGCTTGGTCAGTATCATGCATTTGGTATGACTGTTGACATGTTGTCAAAAGCTAGCTAGGTAATTTCCGGAAAATCGTTTTTTCAGTGGAAAAGACCGAATGGTGTTTAAATAAAAATCTGTGTGTAAAAATAAACAAGTGGATGAATGAGGGTTTTGTCACTGTTTCCGAATTTCAATTTTTATATTTTTGCATAACAGATTATGATGTATTTTTTATAAGCCCAGAGGGTTGATTGTTTTACTTGCTCCGTGCCTATTATTTTTTTCACTCCGTAAAAGTAAACCTGTTCCGGTTTTATCGTCAGTATATTTCTGGCACATCTCAAAACATGCACAATTCCGTAGGGCTCACATCTGCGATGCTCGCTATCAATAAAAAGATAAATCTGCACTCTTATTGATGGTCTCTATATTATGAATCAATAAAAGTCAGTATAGTCCAATAATAGTGCCAAAAACAGACCTAAAAGGGTGTGTTTTAGTGAAAAATTAAGGGGTCATCACATTTTCTAGACTTGATTTTCAGTAACTTCTACAATAATGAAAATACATGAACCAGAAATATCTGAAAGGCCATGTTTCCTTTTGTAAACTGTGAAAATTTTGGGGTACGTTAACCTGCTTTGTTTAGAAATATCTCTGTTTACATAAAAAGTGGCTATTTGTCACATTAAAAAATGGAGGGTTTTATAGTTATCCCCCTTTGTACAAATATTATCCAAAAAAATATTTTATTTTACAAAAGCAGACCTGATATGATGTTTTTTATGCAGAGAAGGATGAAAACAATCACAAAAGTACAAAATAAATGGTCATTCTAACTTCCGGTACAAAAATAGACAGGATTTCCTATATTTTGGGCTACCACCACTAGTCTTTTCTACGAAACTGTGTCTGGCATCGTAACACTAAAAAATCTAGAGGACAACATTTCAAATCTCTTTAGCGTTTTATTCCGTCCTAAGACATCACCATAGAAGTGAATAGTCTCGATCACCCAGACGCTTATCAATAGATGACATTCCCATTACCTATGTTCGGAGTACTTTCAGGCTTTATCATAATGTTCGACGAAAATCACTCAACTGTATGTTCAGAATTCTGTATATGGTTCAGTGATTTCATGCAAATACAGTAGCGAGATAACTTCTCAAATTGATGTGAGTTGTTCTCTTATAACATCACCTCCTGCACTCGGCTAACTGAGAACTCGGTCAGTTGGTTTTATTTAACATGGAGGCTATATGGGAAATGGGTCTGTTGAAGAGTCGGCTATAGGTCTGTTGAGAGTAAAATCCAATGGATGGTCATGAAATTTTGTGAAAAAGATGTTATTTTGGCAAAATGACAATTAATTGTCAAAATACAAAATCTTTCAACCAAAATGATATTCATTTGAGCACATTTTCAACTTGCAACAGAGTCAATTAGTTATACCAGTGTTCGATAAAACGAAAAGGCGAGACAGCGGTATGCTCAAATTTGGCAACTATGAATGATTTTTTTTTTACAAATAAACAAAATTTTTATACTTTTAAAATATAATTAGCGATTCGGAAAGTAATCTTCAGTTTAAAAATAAAATATTCAAACAACAAAAAGTGATTTAATGTTAAAATGTTATAAAAAATGAGTTTTTCTTAAAAAAGTGCCGGCTATAGTCTGTTGGTGAGTCGGCAAAATAAATTAAAGTCTGTTGAGAGTTAATTAGCCGAGACAGAATGATTGCAAGCGAGGTATATTTTGAATTTTTAAAAACTTTTAGGATTAACATTTTATATTGTATTAAATCAAGAGTGAAATCATCTCTAATTTTGCGTGTATGTACAGGAAAAAGAAACCTTAAAGCACGAAATCAGTACACACTATATGGTACTATAGGATAAGGCTGTATACAAGGTATTATACCCCAACTTCTATGTCATGAAGTGTCGAGAAAACTGTGAGGAAAATTTTGCATGTATGTACAATACATCTAAAAACCTAATTTTTCGGTTAACAAGAGGTAGATGACCTAGGGGCGTAAAATCGAAATACACCATATGACACTTTAAGACAAAGCAAAATACCAGACCTTTACCTTATGTAGTTGCTTGAATAACTGCGACGGAAATTATGTCACGTACGAACGAACGGACGGACATATGAATAAGGATTAAACAGTATACCCCTCTTCTTAAAAGCGAGGGCATAATTATAAGTATTTAACTAGTCGAAGCAGCCACGCTGCATACCCCCGCGCTTCTCTGGTGTTTGATAGTATAAGGGCAAATAATTAAAAGAAACAAACTATGACTATAATAAGCATTACTAGTACTATCAAATGTGTATGTATTAATATGAGACTTTTCCCTGGTCACGCTGGTAGTGGGAGTGATAGTCATGTAATGAATTATGCATGACGAAGGAATAATGTGCCCTTAGGCAATCTATGCAGCCCAGCCCCTAGGGGCATTATCAAAATTCCGAAACCTTTGGCAGAATCTACATCCATACTCCATAGTGCAACTAACAAGCCAAGTTTCAGTTCCATATTCCAAATAACCTAGGAGGAGTTGCGTGACGAAAGAATAATGTGCCCTTAGGCTACTTATGCAGCCCAGCCCCTAGGGGAATTATCAAAATTCCAAAACCTTCGGCACAGACCCCACCCACAATGCAATTAATAGCGAGCATCGCAGATGCGAGCCTTACAGCATCGTGCATGTTTTGAGATGTGCCAGAAATATACTGACGATAAAACCGGAACAGGTTTACTTTTACGGAGTAAAAAAAAATAATAGGCACGGAGCAAGTAAAACAATCAACCCTTTGGGCTTATAAAAAACACATCATAATCTGTTATGCAAAAAAATAAAAAAATTGAGATTCAAAAACAGTGATGAAACCTCGTTCATCCACTTGTTGATTTTTACAAACAGATTTTTATTTAGACACCATTCGGTCTTTTCCGCTGAAAAACGATTTTCCGGAAATTACCGACGTAACCGAGCTAGCTAGTCATACCAAATGCATGATACTGACCAAGCTTTGTTAAATTCTGGACAATTCTAAGTAAAATAAAATAAGATAAAAAAATACATAAATTTTCTGAATAAAACCTACTCATAATAATAAATAAAAGGTTCTTACCTGAAAATGAAAGAAGAGTCCCATCCTGTGGGGTTTCACTCACTTTCCTCAATCCTGCATGATATTTTTACTTTACCGTTTTTTTCCGCCAGGTTTCTAAATGTACCTTCTATTACCAATGCTTCAAATAAAACACTGATACTCAGAAAATCTCACAAAAGCTGACAGAATCTAAATGTTGTTTTGGTCTGCTGAAGAACCGCGAAATACTCTGACAAGGAAATGACGTCACGTAATCCATAAAATGGATAATTTCGTCCCCACTTAATGTCGTCCCAGAATGTTACAGGATTTATTATTTGCACAAATAATTTAATTTTTGATAAGAAGTTATTGATCCAAGATATCTTAACAACAACTTTCTCAAGTGCATATGATTTGGGTTGGGTGGGGTCAGACTTTGGTACTATTTAATTCCTTTTTAAAAGTTCCCTCTTTACTTAGGTCTAGCACATGGATTTATTTTTAAAAGGTATATAGATTTTCGATGGTCGCTAAAAAGGCAGGGCCTTAGTCATATTAACCCAAGTTTCATCTTTCTACTCCCAGTGGTTACAGAGATTATCCTGGACATTAACGCCATACGTACGTACGTACATCGAACAGCAAAACATTTTCCCCGCGCTTTTGCGAGCGCGGGGATAATAATATGGCTTTAAAATTGTTGATTTTAAATTAGTACTTTTTACTTGTACACATTTATAAGGGCTTCAAAATGCATAAATTAGAACTGATCTGATTTATGGATTCAATCACCGATTATCATATGGAAATAAACAGACCGAACGAACATCCCATCCCCCAACCCACCCGGGTAGTAACAGACTGTTTAAATTCTCGATTTTTTTAATGCACGTATCATGTATGCTTTAAAACGATTGCCATATATATATATAATACATTATACTTTGGAGGTTATAATGGTTTTTGGCCATGTTTGCATTACAAAATCAGTTGGCATAGTTTATCATTAGTTGTAATCTTCTTCACTCTCTTTCTAAGACTAGTGTTACAATTTTTATTAGTATTTTAGGGATAAGCGTCTCTTGTTAAACGTCTTCATCTTTGATTGTTTAATTCTTTATTTTTTTTTCTTTCCATGCTTTCTGTTGGAAAAATTCATTCTTTTTCTTTTCATACTGAAAAATTAATGGTAAGCTTGATCAAACAGACTGGTGTGCTTGTTATAACGCGATTTATATTAATTTTACGTCTAATCTATGACTAAACAATCATCACTACGAATATATACGCTTTATGTCACTTTGTAAGATATTTCTATTTGTAAAAAATGTGTGTTATGGCACAAATATAGTATGATATCAGTTGAATAATTTACTCTCAACAGACTGACCAACAGACTGAGTTCATTATAGCCGACTCACCAACAGACCCAATTTAAGGCAAAAACACAATAAATGCCACAAAAACGCATGTCTGTCGGTTTTTCTTTCTTATACGTACAGTTATATGTTAAACATACATGATGTACAATTTAAGTTGCGTTTTTCGTAATGCTTTCGACTTAATTTTAGCAAAACGCTGTTATGTTTACATTTTTGAATGACAAAATTGATAGAAATATCTCGATGAGTAACACGCCTTTCCATTTTGTAGCTTACCAATGTAAGCTAAAGAGAAAAACAATATATGAATACGTTCAGTATTCAATATTGTTTTGCCCAACATAATTTTTTTTTATTAAAGTAAGTAAAAAAGAAATATTTAGTAAAATATATTGACCTTGCTATGTTTTTCTCGATAGTATTTGACCAACAGACTTTAGCCGACTCTTCAACAGACCCATTTCCCATATAGCCTCCATGTTAAATAAAACCAACTGACCGAGTTCTCAGTTAGCCGAGTGAAGGAGGTGAACATAATATTTCTTATTTTACAATAAGTATTAGATACAATACTTATGTAACAGAAAAACAAGCCGGATACACCCGTTACCGTACAGTTTTTCCACTCGAGGAATCGGGTCAAAGTCCGAGGCGCTTGCGCCGAGGATTTTGCCTGATTCCGAGGCGGAAAAAACTGTTCGGTAATGGGTTTACCGGCTTGTTTTTCTGTTACAAATGTTTTGTATCTGACTTGTACGACGTCGAAAAATATGTATAAAGATTGTGTAATAATTTATTTATTGTATGAATTGATTGTCGTACAATTTGTGTTTATATACATTTAAACCACCAAACACATTGCTCAGCCATTGTGGTCTAGTGGGAAGATGAAAGATTAGTATGATATCGCATGGTGGTTCAAACCCCGTTCGGAATCATTGTTTGAATGTCAGTTTTTTTAGCTTAGAAACACACTAAGATTACCAAATGCTTTAAAGAAACATATTTAGAGTAAGACTTTTTTAAACACATTTTTAAATGAAATCTATTTGAAAAAAAATATATATATAAAAGAAGCAAAAAGGCGCCAATTGGGTATTCCAGCGTCAAAAGTCAAAAAAGGCAACTACAAAACCGGCAAACACGAACAAGAACATCACGAGAATACACACAAAAAATCCCCACAAATTAAACCGAAAAGAAATCAACAACGCGAACGAAATGAAAATATGACTTAGTTTCTGAATAAAAAAAAAATGAATTTTGTCTTCATTTAAAGTTATTGAAAACATACAGCTGGCTATCTAGCTTTTCCAAATTTTAACAAACTTTATAATATATCGATTGATTTTTTTCTTAAAAGCAATATGAGGGAAGATATGTAGGACATAAAAATGTACTACTGATAAGTTGTTTGTCGTAATTGAACGGATTGGTTCAGGGTTTTTTTGTGAAACGTTTCACATTCAACACAATTAAAACCAAAATATACAAAGCGTAATGTTGTCCTTGTTGTACATCATCATCATATCAATTGGTTGTGTTTTTTTTTTTTTTTTGGTTTTAGAAAAAAACTAAATTGTTAGCAAATGTATCTTTTAACCCGTCATAGTGTTATTTTCAACAAATTATACATCTCAATCGTAAAGTAAGATTTCGTGCCAATCAAACCTTGTTCAATCCACTTATTTATTCAAAACGCAAAACTATTGATAATCAACTTTTGATAAGTATTTATCTTTTTTTTGTTATCTCTTCATGGACATAAGTTTAAAAATTCCAATTTTAATATCTTAAATGGATATACAAATCCTTCTTATTTTATGGTAATTCACAGAGAAGTTGTTATGGTATCAAGCTCTATATTAGATTAGCAGAAACTTGTGTTTAGTAAAGGAAAGCCTCCGTTATGGGGTGGAATAGTTGAAGACAAGAGTAAAGCATGAAGTGGAGTCCCAGAATCAGTTTTAATCTTACCCAGAACTTATTTAAGTTTATTTTTTACTGGCTGACCGTTTTTGGACATTATTTTTGTACAAACTTTATTGATCACAAGTTCGCAAAATTAACAAATGATCCAGAAGGTGTCTTTTAATGGTCAAATTGATTCAATATATGAAATGATTGTCGTAATAGATGGTGTTCATATATATTTAAAGGACAAATTTTTGTGTAGTCCTCAGTAGTCGTGGGGTTAGATTGAAGTCTAGCACGACAAGGAACGATGGTTCAAACCCCGCTCAGGACAGGGATTTTTTCGAGACGATTTTAACTTAAAATGCATAAGCAAAATGTCTTACAAAGCAAAACCTTAATATGATGAATAAATCTACCTTTCATCAAAATTTAACAACTTTGACTTCGTAAAGTTCGCATGAACTAAGTTGACCTGTGGATAAACAGGCCGTGTAAATTCTAAAAATAAAAGAGGCCGGTAACACCCGTTAAAGTACTGAAATTGAATAGCTCTGTGGGGGGTAAAGTCGTACAAGACATCCTAATTTACATTTTTGAACACAAGTTGGTTTTGTTAACAATAAAAAAATTCGTTTTATCGTTAAATTGTACTCACGGGCGTCTACCTGGTTTTGGATATTGTTTATGTTTATTGGGGTCAAAAATTGGGACATTCTTGATTACAGAACTATACACGTTTCTCGATTTTGCAGACCCAGTTGTCAAAAACCAAGGAAGACCAATGAAACGTTGAGTTTTCAAAGTTGGTTCATTTTAGATTGAAATGAATTTTGTATGCTTAACACGTCATATACACACGTGGTAAAGGTTAAAGGTTATAACGACCGCCACCTAGTGGTTATGAGAAATCAATGGGTGTTTTCCCAGATTCACTACCTTGGTAGTATGAGTTTAGGTTCGAGACTAAGAAGTGAAAGCCACTCAAGACAATATTTGACAGCGGACACATTTTTATGTTACAAATTGAATTTTATTCACCACCGGTATCTCGGAAGCCATTTTTATACATTGTGAGCGTTTTTTATCTAGGGCCAAAGTTAAAACAGACCAAATGATGGTATCATAGACAAGACGGTGTTTCATTTATGTGTATTTTCATGATCACAATTCAAGTCACCGGTGTTAAAATAAAGGAAAAATAAATTATTTTCTATTTCAAGTAAACATTATATATAAAGAAATATATTCTTAAATACAGTTATAATATTCAAATTCATATAATTAGGTAACGATAACGCCTAGTAACAATAAGAAAAATACTTATTGTTACTTTCATTAAAACAGATCGGCGTCCGTTACACGGTTTTCTGTGAGTCCATCCTTCCGGCGTCAGGTAACAAGGATTTTATTCTTATTGCTACTTTTCCAGGTAACTGTATCCAGTGCCATTTTTTATTCTGTCATACAATCGGATTTAGGAATTTGCCACGAAACATGAAAAGTTATTAAGTCTTGAAATATCGATATATAGCATATCCAAATTAACCGTTTATACCCGCATTTTGGTATTTGTAATTTTGAAACCACTGGGCGATAACCGCTGCTGGTGGACCAGAGGTCCCCGAGGGTAATCACAAGCCTGGAAGTCAGCCTTGTCTGACACGAATTACCATAAAATGTCTAATATATTGTCGCTGAAATTTGCGATTGTTAAATTCAAAATTTATGAAAACACCAGGTTTCTTTCCTGGTAATGCACATGGTCGATATTCTCGGTGCTGGATTTGGCTTCCTTGTTCGAACGTTTTGGTTTTAAGTACTTTTCGTTTTCAACTGTTTTGGAATTTGATCTTCCAATGTTTTGGTTTAAATGCTACTGATGAGAGGTTTCTCCTTGAAATATCGATATATAGCATATCCAAATTAACCGTTTATACTCGCATTTTGGTATTTGTAATTCTGGGAATATTCTCAACTCATTGTGACGTCATCAATTAGAAAGTTTAGATTGGAGTCGCCATGGAAAATAAGAAAATTCTCAGACTTAAGTATTTTCAAAGTTTTGTGGCGCCCATACCGGGACATAAGCAGAGAAACGGCGGAAAATAAAAACAATCGTCCCTAAATATCTCGTCACATTTGTCCATACATTTACAATGTAATTATGTTCCCCAAACGAAGTGTGGGAACATATTGTTTTTACTCCGTTTCTTATTATTCTTATTATTCTTCTTCTTCTTCTTCCGCACTCTAAAAAACGCTTGTCCGGGTATAGCCGAAGAGATGTGAAGACTGAGTTTTATGAAACTTTCCACGGTGATAGGGCACATATCAGAGGTGTGCACAACGTTTTCGGAATTTTCAAAATGGCCACCGTTTCCGAGTAAACAGCGAAAGTTCATTATATAGGACATTGCTATATCTCGGTAACCTAGGTGGTCAGGACCTTGAAACTTGGTAGGATTATAGAGCTTGATGAGTACTACAAAAATAAAAAAAAAAATTTTGAAGCGATATTTACGGTTTTTCCGCAAAATGCAAAAATGTGAAATTTCAAAATCCAAGATGGCCGCTAAAATTTAAAAGTGCTTGGATTTTTATAAAAATTAATATTCTGGTAGATTTTGATGTTGTGAGTAATGCTCCACATCAGAGGTGTCCATAAGGACTTCGAATTTTTTTAAATAGCCGCTTTTTTTTTAAAAATAGCAAAAGTTCATTATATAGGACATTGCTATATCTCGGTAACCTAGGTGGTCAGGACCTTGAAACTCGGTAAGATTATAGAACTTGATGAGTACTACAAAAATATCGAAAAATTTTTGAAGCGATATTTACTGTTTTTCCGCAAAATGCGAAAATGTGAAATTTCAAAATCCAAGATGGCCGCCAAAATTTAAAAGTGCTTGGATTTTTATAAACATTAATATTCTGGTAGATTTTGATGTTGCAAGTAATGCTCCACATCAGAGGTGTCCATTAGGACTTTGAAATTTTTTAAATGGCCGCATTTTTTTTTAATAAATAGCAAAAGTTCATTACATAGGACATTGTCATATTTCAGTAACACAAGTAATGAGCACCTTGAAACTTCGTGGTATTATAGAGCTTGATAAGTACTACAAAAATATTTAAAAAGTTCTAAAGGTATACATATGTATTCTATATTTTTACATCATTTGCACATTCTATAAAACTGAAAAAAGGCAGTTTTTTTGCTGCTTTAAGGTACATCTTGTTCGTTTGGGGAACATCTGTGACGGCTGCCGTCACAATCAGTACTAGTTATCATTATGCTACCAAATTTCAAATCATTCTCATGAATGGTTTCTGAGAAAAGCTTGACGGAAATTTTCAATTAATTTTTTATATCCTAAAAAAAAGTAGAAGTCCGAAAGATCTGAAAGTTGCTGAGGACATGCATAAATTTTGTCTCTGCAGTTTGACATACTGTACCACCCTACATTTTGACGGAAATTCGTGCGGACGGACATGAATAAAACTATATGAACCCCGATATGTCGTCGCAGGGGGGAATAAAAAGATCATGCATACGCACAATGGTGGGTAGCAACTAGCAACGAACCGTTATGAGAATACTTGTTTATCGGTAAGGATATTCAGTAACATGGCAATGATGTAAATTATAGAATGGTAAAGAAAGACCACAAGTCATATACACATACAAACACTACTCCTTTAGGGTATTTTTATGGAACGCCGTTACTGCCTCCTTATGACAAGATTTCATTATATGCTTATCATTACATATTATACGCTTATCATTCAACATTATACGCTTATCATTCAACATTATACGATTATCATTCGACATTATACGCTTATCATTTGACATTATACGATTATCATTCAATATTATACGATTATCATTCAACATTATACGATTATCATTCGACATTATACGATTATCATTCAACATTATACGATTATCATTCGACATTATACGCTTATCATTCAACAGTATACGTTAATCATTCGACTTTATATGATTATCATTTGACATTATACGCTTATCATTCAACATTATATGCTTATCATTTAATATTTGACAATATCTATGAACCACGCTCATTTTTTCGCATTTCCAGTTCCGTTTGAGCAACATTTGATTACAAATTGCCGAATCACAGATACAGATGTCATCACTTGGCGTCCGTCGTCGTCGTCTGTAAACAATTTTTCAAAAATCTTCGCCTCTGAAACTACTGAAAAGAATTTAATGACACTTGGTATGAATGATCCTTAAATACGTGTTTTGATTTTTGATCTGTCAAAAAAACATGGCCGCTGTTACTGAAAATAGACCGGGGGGTCAGACTACTGTTTTTGGCTTATAAATCAAAAAATATAAGAGATACATGAAATCTGATGGGACTCTACTGCTTCAGCATCAAAAGTTCTACAGAAGTCTGCATTTGGACGCAGTCGTCAGAAGATCCCTTGTAGGGGTTACAGCCCCTTAAAGGTGAAAAATAGCCATTTTTCATGGTTTTGGCTTACAGATTGAAAACTATTGCAGATAGAGATTACCTCTTGCTTGCTTAAATGTTCTGCTCATTTAGCTCTATAAAAGTCTCCATAGGATCGAAGTTGTCAGATGATCCCTTTTAGGGGTTACGGTCCCTAAAATATGAAAACATGTTTTTAGTATATAGAATGAAAACTATTGTCGATAGAGAAAAGCTGCTCATTTACGCTCAGCTCATTTAGCTGACAGTTCAGTGAAGATGAAATTCACAGGACCGAATGAAATGTCTGGTAAAAATTCTTTCGGTCTTGTAAAAATTTTGATCTAATTTAGTTACATAAATAGGGGAAAAGTTCTAAATTGATGATTCGGTCTGGTAAACCTTTGACCAATTTCGTTCTGTAATACCAAAATTTAATGTAGTACGGTATGGAAGAATCATTTCCTTTGAAGTATAGAAGAGAGTAATTATTAAGGGTGGATTGGAAGGCATTTATTATGTTTATTATTTGTTAAGGTATAAAAAATCATTTAACTATCTAGACCCACTCTCGTCGTGAGGAGGTTTCAAGTTTCAAGTTTTATTGGTACACTTGGACACAATAGTATATGTAAACTACAACGTATATATACTAGGGATGGCAACGATTAACCGGTTTACCGGTTATTCGGTCGGAAAGATCATAACCGGTTACAAAATTTCGATTATCGATTAATCGTAAAAAATTAAAAGAAAAAATTATTGTTTTGTTACTTTTTTTATTGTAAATTTTAAACTCAATTAGATGGACTTAATTAATTATCGGTATCACAAAGAAATGGGTAATGAGCGATAATCACTCCAAGCCATGGAATTAGTTTGGAACAAAAATTGTTTATACAAACGATCACTAAAAATAATAAAAACATTTCAGATTTAATGAACTTTTTTTGGTTTGTTAAAATTGTTTTGTTTTTCGCGGTCTTCCTCTTTTTCCCCCCTCATAATGTCCATTTGTGTCTTTTGAATTTGATATTGCCTGTATGGGCTTGCGATATTTATTTGTCCCATCAGTACTCCTTTGTGTTTCATTTTTTTTTAAATTTATTAATACGCATAAAGTTTTTTCCTCTATTCAAACTATTCAGCAATCGCCGATTCAAATAAGCAAAGAGGCACCAATGGGGCATTCTAGTGTCAAAAGTCAAAAAGGGCAACGATAAATCCGGTAAACACGAAAAAGAACATCACGAGGAAATACAAAACATAAAAAAACACAAAATAAACCGAACAGAAATCAACAACGCGAACTCGTTACAAGAGTGAACTCAGGTGCTTCGGAAAAGTGAACAATTATAAATTATCGGCTTATAAATGCGAATTTTTCATTTATACTTGCATTAACGGGAGGGCCTAGTTACAATATCACATTGTTTTTTTTTTTTTCGCAGTTCATTTCATACATGTGACGGATCCGTGATGACAAAGCTGGAGATTTAGATTTTTTTGGCTGGAGATTGGACAAAAAAGCGGGAGATTTTCAACGCTCATTAAAATTGCATTTCAATGTCAATTGAGGGCATTAGCTGGTTAATCTCAAACTGTTTATACATTTTATGTACAATCATCGGGTCAATTATGGCAATAAACCTTTAATTAACACCTTTACCTGCTAAATTATCATCCACCTAATTGACAAACCCCTAAAACACCGGAAATGTTCTATGACTGAACAATAAAAATGTCTATAAAACTAAAATTTTGTAATGTCTTGAAAAAGCGGGAGATTACACAAAAAGTCGGGAGAACGGGAGACGGATCAAAAAGTCGGGAGATTTTGTCTCCCGGCGGGAGAATCACATGTATGTCATTTTGACTTCGTTCGTTCTTGGGTGTTTAACGCCCGACTATCCAGGTTGGATATTGCAGGCTGTTACATGCGTTTTGGTTGTTATAGTTGTTGCGTCTTCCTGATGGGTTTAGCTCTATACCAAAGTTGGTATTGTTCATATCCAGGTGTCGCCGGTCGTGGGCCAGGGTCAAATTCCTCGTCACAAGTAGACAGGTTGTTGTCTGTGTCAAACCCCAACGTGTCCAGATCCACTCCTTCTGCGCATAACTCTAAGCCATCTGGGTAGCTAACCCTGTACATTTGTCCCCCTCTTTTAGATGGTTTATGTTCCACTCTGTTGTAGCCTGGTGGGGCTTTTAGATCCAGTGGTGTGTACTTGGTGGGCATCTTTAGAGTGCTCCAATAACTGCCTGTGCGCTTGTCCTGAGTGGCGCTGTCAACTCGTTGATGCGTAAAGGTGTTGCTTGGTGTGTCAGTGGTGCTGATCATGTTGGTCTGTGTGCTGCCATCTTTTGTAACTGTGCCAGCTTTCTTTACGGCCATTTCCCTCCGCTGGTCGAGTCGTTTTCTCTTCTCCTAGCGGCAGGAGACTTCTTCAGGGCCTGGCTGGATTTTCCTTTCCCCTTGGGCGGTACATCAGCCGGCGTCCAGGTCATCTTAGGCCGCGTTCACACTGAAGTTGTTTTCAGTAAACATGTGTAGAAGTAGTTTAATGTTCTTAAAACTAGTTTCACACTAAATTTGTTCTCATTGATAAACCTAAATTAAATGACTTGACATATGAAATGTTCACATTATTAAATGCAAGTGTACATGTAATTTAAATGTACAGAAGACATGAACGGATAAATAACCATGATTGTTAATTTGGCGAATAGACATTTAAACATTCACGACGATCAGGAAAGTCCAGTGAAGGATTCACGTAATGTTGTATTTGGTGGGTTAAATTCGTCCCTTTTTCGATCAATATTGTTTACAAAACACACATACAATGCACACCTGAGCATTGTTAATAAACATAAACCTATGTATTATTTATATTTCTTTATAATTTACATTTTTGTATTGATTTCAATAAAATGTGAAAGTTTGGTTAATCTATGAATAATGGTTTAAAAGTTATGACTAAAAAGGTTATACATTTTATAACTCTAAATTAAAAGTAAACAACACATTTCAAACTTATAATAAAGCATGCAATGTGTAACCACGTTCTTTTTAAATCATTCTAAATTAAAACATGCAAGGAGAGTACTGCCAACTGTTTAAGAAAATCAAATTAGTAAACCCATCAAACCGGTAATTTGTCTCACCATTTTAGAGGATTCAGTTTTGTTCAGTTATAGACTTCGGTTTTGGTAAATTGTGGATACTGTTTTGTCGGGTTATATCATACATTTTTATGGTTATTTACATAAGATTGCGTAATTATAAGTAGCATAATTGACCAATTTTACTGTAACTCATTTCGTGTTATCCAGGAACTAACAGAATTCGTTAATTCGGATATCATGCATGCTTACATTCCAAACGTTGTACTTGTTATATGCTTACAACCTTTTGGGTAAAATTTGCATTAATAAAGCTATAAAAGATTAATTTCTTCATTCATATGAAGCAGACTTTTTACAATCACTTCTAGACAAAAAAGGATCGTAGACTAGCTCTCTCTTTTAACTTCACTTTCCTTTACATTGATGATGTCCTTTCACTGAACGATTCTCAATGCTCATTTATCGTCAGAAATTTGAGATAAAGGACACAAGGGATTCTAAAAAGTGTGCTTCATATTAAGATCTAAATCTCGAAATAAACTCCAATGGAAAACTTTTAACAAAACTCTTTAAAAAACGTGATGACTTCAATAAATATTCAAATCGTCAACTTTTATACTCCTTGTGTAGCAAAATTCCATTTACTCCAGCAAATGGAGTTTAAGTTCCACAATTGATTCATTACTCGAGAGCTTGCGGTAATATTACATCGATTTTCTTGGCAGAGCGTCACACATATGACACAAAAAATGCTAACACAGGGTTATGTTGCTCCTTGATTGCTGTCTTGACTCAAGAAATTTACGGAAGACATCATGAGCTCAAAAACAAATATGGGATTTCTCTCTTTCAGATGAGTACAGATGTTGGTTTGTCATAGGGTTTTGTTTAATCTCGACACGCTGAATTTGAAATTGGCAGTGCGACGAATGTTAAATAGCATGCATACAGGATCTGCTTACTTTTCCGGAGCGCACGAGTTCACTTTCGTTCGACTTGAGTTTGCGTCGTTGATAACTGTTTTGTTGATTTTGTGTTTGTTTTATGTTTTGTGTATCTTCGTGCTGTTCATGTTCATGTTTTCTGATTTTGTCGTTGCCCTTTTTGGCTTTTAACACTCGAATGGCCTACTTGATTTTTGTCAAATTACTTGGAGTTTTAGCAAATACTTATAAGTAAGAACTAAATTAATAAGACCCTAAAATATCTTAAAATGCTCCTAAAACGTATCTTAATTTAATGTTTGAATCAAATGGAATTACATGCCTCATCTCAGATTTTTCTAGATCTGGAAGGGGGTGCATCTACATGCAGTCTGATTTTTGAAACGCACCTGCATTACCAATAACTGTGAATTGGTTGCCCTTATATCCCTGCAAACAGACACATTTCATTTCGTTACAGTATTTACTATTTTCGAATTGCAAAACCTCCGTGCGGATCCCGGGTGGCAAATAGGCCCGCAGCAGCGCTTTAGCTTATCGGTAAACGTCCACTTAAAATCGCTCAGAGACCTTTCGTCGCGTCAGGCCGCTTTGCCCAAATAGCGATTGGGATGTGTGCCCAAAGTGGTTGAATGGTGCGCCATTCATAATGAATGCCGGGGTCGTCAGGCTATAATGCGGATAACCTGACCGCAAACCATAGTGGTGCACCGTGTTGGAAAAAAATAACCCAGCTGCAGAAGGATCCCATGTAGGAGGCTTAATTGTCCGTCCAGGTTACCAATAAATCCTTTTTCCAATGGCAGTCAAAAACTATCCTCGCTGATTGGCCTGATGTCCCCATTGTCTAATTCATCATCATCATTCTTGTTCATTGTATCATCATTTTTATGTACATCTCCCGAGACTTCGGAGTAAAGGCAAAACTTACTAACTTACTAACGAATAAAAAAACGGGATGGGGGATTTATTTATAGATAAATGAGTTGGTGCTTCCGTAATTTGAGACCCATGCTTGATATCTGAGGTGCACTTTTTCGGGGGAGGGGTTTGGCCTGCCTGGCAGGGCGGGCAATAAGTGTTACTTTGCAAGCGGTGGCGACGACGGCGTCGGCGTTTAATGCTACCAATTTTTCAGTGTTTGAGTTATATGAGCACCTTATGTTGACGAAAGTTGGTATGCATATGCCCCAGTAAAGTAGCTTTGGTTTTGTTTTAAAATTTAATAGAAGTTCTTGCACAAGATCGGGTTTACTTGAAACACATTTATCCTCAAAACAAAGAAAGATTCTTTCTGTCCGTTCGACTAGTTGACAGGGACATTTAGGACCGTCCATAAACTACAAAAGCGCTTATGAAACATTTTTTTAAAAAACTTACAAAACCTTAAGGTTTGCAGAAATTTGTATCTCATTTTTCGTCAGGCGTAGCAAAATTTTTTTTCTGGAACTTTGCTGTATTTTCTATTTCAGATGGATATGAGTAAGAGAAAACTCAAAAGAGATGAGAAATGTATAAAAAATCATTTTTATCAAGATGAAATGGTAGAATTTCTAAAATTGTCTATAACCGTTGGGTTAGGGATAATAAACTCTTAATGATCTTTTTCGCTTTCGAGCATATCTATAAATTCAACCAAATATGCAAAGCCTTGATTGATGTACATATTGATTGTATTATTTTCGCTAATTTGATTGGTCTTGTCTTATTCAATTTTGTCACACTATATTTTGTCACTAATGAGTCTTTTAACAATATTTTAGTTTCTTAATGTGGATATTTAACTGAACGTTTTAAGTATGACTATGATTATCTTAAGTTATACAGCATTTGCCCACAGATATTAATACATATAAATTTAAATGTTTTTTTAAACCGATACTGAACCGAACTCCGTGCATTACCAGAACAGAATCCTCTTATTACCAGAACATTATCCGCCAATTTTTACATCTATTTTTTTAAGGTATACTATTTTTTTTCAATACAAATTTTCAACTTGTCTCTAGTACGTATAATAGTCTTGCTTTGATGAAAAATATAGACACTTTATGCAAACAAAAACACAACTATCTGATGTTATAGTTTTCGTCATGAACATAATTCAACCTTGACGTTTTTCGTGGACTGTAACTTTATTTCAAAACAGATTTGTATATGCTTTTACGACTTTTTAGTTTTTTGTGGTACAAATAATGAGACGGGGTTAAATTGATCATTTACCTTTCGAAAGACATTAATTTTGCAACAAAACAAAGTTGTTTACTTTTTAGCTCACCTGGACCAAAGGTCCATGTGAGCTATTGCCATCACTTGGCGTCCGTCGTCGTCCGTCGTCCGTCGTCCGTCGTCGTTAACATTTTTCAAACGTTAACTCCTCTAACACCATAAGTCCAATGGCTTTTAAATTTGGCACAGTTGTTAATTAGCATAGGTAGTATAAAACTAGCGTGGGGATTTTTGATTTGTTGAAAAACATGGCCGCCATGGCTAAAAATAGAACATAGGGGTAAATTGCAGTTTTTTTGCAAATAACTCAAAAACGGTAACAGATATCAAAATTCTGGCATAGGGTAAAAATGATCAGCACCTCAAGATCTACCTGCCCAGAAATTTTCAAGAAGATCCAACAACCGTTGTAGGAGTTATTGCCCTTTTTCTGGATTTTTTCAAAATTTTGCACTTATTTAGCCCTATATCTTGAAAACTATACAAGATATTTTAAAAATTCAAATTGCATATGATTAAGCACATCAAGATCTACATTTCATGTAATTAGGTCAAAGCTGTAGAACCATTTCTTTTAGGAGTTATGGCCCTTAAAGCGTCAAATTTTACCATTTTTCATTTCTTTTACCCTGAATTTCAAAGATTAACTTGTCTGACACCATACATCCAACTTCAACCAAACTTGGCACAGTTGTTTAATAGCATTAATGCTAAAGTTCTATCGTTCGGATTTTTGATTTGTCAAAAAATATGGCCTCCAAGGCTTAAAATAGAACATAGGGGTCAAATTACAGTTTTTTGCAAATAGCTCAAAAACGGTAACAGATATCAAAATTCTGATGGTAGACAAAAGTGATAAGCATCTCAAGATCTACCTGCTCTGAAATTTTCAAGAAGATCCAACAAACGACATAGGAGTTATTCCCCTTTTTCTGGATTTTTTTTTCAAAATTTTTCACTTATTTAGCCCTATATCTTGAAAACTATACAAGATATTTCAAAATTTCAAATTGCATATGATTAAGCACATCAAGATCTACAATTCATGTAATTAGGTCAAAGCTGTAGAACCATTTCTTTTAGGAGTTATGGCCCTTAAAGCGTCAATATTTACCATTGTTCATTACTTTTCCCCTGACTTGTCTGAAACAGTAAGACCAACTGCATCTTAACATGGCACACTGTTTGATAGCTTATATGCTACAACTCTATCGTTCAGATTTTTGATTCGTAAAAAAACATGGCCACCATGGCTAAAAATAGAACATAGGGGCAAATTTAATTTTTTTGCTAATAACTCTAAACTGGTTTCAGATATCAAAATTGTGCAAGAATCAAAAGTGATCAGCATATCAAGATCTACCTGTCCTGAAATTTTGGAAAAGATCTGAATGCTGATGTGGGAGTTATTGTTCTTTTTCCTAATTTTTGCCAAATTTGCACTTATTAAGCCCAATATCTTGAAAACTAACCAAGATATTTCATAAATTTAAATCGCATATGGTTAAGCACAATAATATCTACAAATATATGTATCTGTGTAGTTCAGGTGAGCGATTCAGGCTCTTGGGAGCCTCTTGTTTATTTAACCCGACAAAACTGAATCGTCTTACCAAATACAACTTTACGTGAATCCTTCACTGGACTTTCCTGATCGTCGTGAATCCACCTTACTAGGGTTGAATACGTATGGATTTAATTTGGATTTACTTCAGTCTTTTTTTAATGATTTTTATTTTTATAGAATAACAATAAAGGTGTACACATTTTCTGGCGCTTTAGTCTGTTCGTCCGTTTGTATTTTAAAATTTATTGCTATAAAAAGCTATTGCTATACATAAATACCGGCGCGGACCCGCGGCAGCGCCATGTTGTCGGTAAAAATCCACTAAGGAGCGCTCAGCAACGTGATATCGGGTCTGCTGCTTTGTCAACAAAACGACTGGAATGTGTACTCGGTGGTTGAATGGGCAGTCCGTCATAATGCCGCGTCCTCAGGCTACAAATGTAAAATGCGGAAAACTTGACGCAAACTATAGTGGCGCAACGTGTTAGGAAAAAAATCATGTTCTTCACGCGTTAAAGAACCCTGCTGCATGCTTTGTTACTAGAGAACACATAAGATTCCTGTGTAAAAATCTGCCCGTTCCTCATTTTGCAATTGACAGTCAAAACTCTTATCCCCGATATTGGACTTTGCCCCCCATTTCCTCCACTTCATCATCATTTCATGTTCATTTTATCACCTGTTCATGTTCATATTCCTGATATAAGCCGCTTTGCCCACAAAAACTAGATCCGAATTGGAAACACCTTTTATGAAATTCTATTCCGCTTTCCGTATACATATACATTAGATATTTAGAAGTTGCATGTACCCCTGTTTTTTCACTCAACCGAGAAAATGTTGAAATATACGAAAATATATACTAAAAATAAAGCTTTCCAATGAAAGTAATGCATATGGATGCCGTTCATTCAAAAGAACTATGCAAAATTCATTGTACATTAAACCCACACAAGGACTACATTAAGTATCGAATGCATGTAATGAACACAACATTTAAACTACATTTAAACATCGAAATTTTACAGTGTGAACGCTTTGATGTTAAATGTTAGTGCGGACGACATTTAAACTACTATGAGTTTTGCTCAGTGTGAACGCAGCCTTAGCCTCAACCTTCCCGTTAGAAACAGAGAAGTCCCACTTAAATACCATTCCATCCTTGACGGCGGTTTTAAGTAGTGCGTTGACTTCAGCTGGAATTTCCATATCTGAAGTGTACTAGTCGAAGATCGAACCTAGTTCATTTTGACTCGACACCTTGCCTTTTTGTAGCTACATGTATCACCCAGTTAACCGGTTAATCAGTCGGAAGGTCATACGAGTAACCGGTTAGTATATTTTGAACAGTTTGCCATCCCTAATATATACAAATAACAGAATGAGTAGTATGAGCAAAATGATTCAGACAAATACGAACACTTCATTACAATAATACATAAATCTTTTTTATAAATAATGACAGGTTTTTCAATACTTTAACATAACAAAGTGACAATAGACCTGTCAATTTTTCATAATTTGGGTTATTAATTATATAATAATTTGAGAACTATTTTGCTCTAAAGTCCCTGACAGTTGAAAAAGTATATGGAATTCGTTACCTACACCCTCCTGACATAAATTTCAAAGCGGTAAGCTATTGGAATATTAGCCCAGCGTCCCCTTTCGATTGGTAGATGCAAGTTAGAGCTACATAATTTAGAGATCCAAATTCTAGTCTTATCTGGAAGACGTAATAGGTAGATTTCTATGCCAAAAAGAAGACTTGTATAATGAATAAAATTCTCCTCGAGAGGCTGAGGCAATATCTTCAAACAATTTGGAAGGTATTAGTAGAGTGAGAACCAGAGATTCTAGATACACGTATTTATATTCTCTGACAGAACGCAAGTTCTTTTTATGTCAGAATAAATTTCATTAAAATACACCGTCTCGTAAAAAAATGGAATGTCCCCTTCATTCGAAAACAAATATAGCCGCCCCTTTTTTGTCAAAAAGTCTACTGGAGTCTACAAAAGTCAGATAATAAATGATAAGCATATAATGTCGAATGATAAGCGTATAATGTTGAATGATAAGCGTATAATGTCGAATGATAATCGTATAACGTTGAATGATAATCGTATAGTGTTGAATGATAAGCGTATAATGTCGAATGATAATCGTATAATGTTGAATGATAATCGTATAAATTGAATGATAATCGTATAATGTCAAATGATAAGCGTATAATGTCGAATGATAATCGTGTAATGTTGAATGATAAGCGTATAATGTTAAATGATAATCGTATAATGTCAAATGATAATCGTATAATGTCAAATGATAATCGTATAATGTCGAATGATAAGCGTATAATGTTGAATGATAAGCGTATAATATGTAATGATAAGCATATAATGAAATCTTGTCATAAGGAGGCAGTTACGGCGTTCCATATATTTTAATGTTAGGACTTTTCCTTGCATTGCAAGTTCAATGTGCCTGCAGTGACAGTTAAGGGAACAATTATAGATCTGATTTTAATCAGATTGCATTTGAAAGTTATAACATGGAATAACAAGAATAATATGACATGTGCTATTTGTATATCATTAATAAAAAATGTAAATAAACATCATGAAAAATTGATTCAAAAACAAGTGTTTTAAAAGTATGAATAACATGTACTGGTACGATTTTATATAATAAATGGTATAATTTGATACATAGTTTACAATGGTAATATGTAAAGTCAATTTCTATTTATTTTGTAATATATCATATTTTAAATTAAATCATAATTTCGAAAATTAAAAGAAATAAATTGCCATACAAGAAATAAACAAAATCAGCAACATATTTATGATATAGACGCATAATAAGACCATATCTGCTTTTCGTAACGATGCTGGAGTTTTAAAATCTGCAGAACCTATGAAAAAGGAAAAAAAATGTGGTTCATATAGACACATAGAAGCCGAGACCAACAAACATATTTGAACAAATTTATAAAAAAATAACCGTTTGGGAGAAAGTGAATATTTGTTATCATGTTTTAAAATTCTAAAAGTATGGATATACTAGATATAGTACAAAATATGACAACCTAATATAAGCAAAATGTAATAAGTATCTTCTTTATTATATAACTTCATCAGACCTTTTGAACTTGTGAAATATGGCAGAGGACCGTTAATACCATTGTCCAGCTTTCTCTAGTGAAACATTCGGTTTATAAAATAGGCAGGAAATATTTTTTTCTCAGTAACTACTTATCACTAACTCTTGATTTTTTTATGCAGCATCAGTATGGAGTCCCATACATTCAGATTTGATTTCAGGCAGTCTGTCGCTCACCTACTTCCTGTTTAACGAAATCCCGCCATTTTTTTTACTTTGACACATTTTAAGATTCATTTCTTACCTCCTCTACGCTGCCGTATTTCATAAAATATTTCCCATAAAATCTGGCAAACAATCCATATAATGGCAATTACTGTCCCAAACATAGACTGCGTCTTAGGAATTAGTTTTATATTATAGGCAAGGATTATTGAAATTGCTATAAAAAATCAAAAAAGTTCTTATATATAAGTGAATATAGAAATCAAAAACCATTACATATAAATCAAGTAGGTCTTGTGTGCATCTAGTTAAATGTTTATTTCTTTCTGTCTCAGTACTAAAGGCTTAGCCTATCTGACTGGCAAAAATGATAAATCAGGCCAAAAGATTTTTGTGCGTGTAATTTTCTTTGTTTGTTTTTGATTGACAAAGGCTTGTTCACAACATAGGATGAAAGCTGATGCGCTCTAGACTTAAAACCACAAATAGCTGTTGCGATCTAGACTAAAAACCATAAATGCTTGGAGTATGATGGCAAAATTTCACAAAAGCTAAGCATTACAGCTTTTACCTGCAACAACATGTGATATCTTTCCAAGAAACCAATGTCCCCAGTTAAATACTGGTCTTATTTTTGAGTCAGGATCTGGTCTTAATATCCCTCCTATTATTTGAAGTGTTGTCGTTGCCATTAAAGCAATGCCAAAATAAGCATGGAGCTCCGCTACCTAAAATAACAAGCTTTTCAGTACAATTTGACACCAACTATACATGTATGTGTTTTCAGTATAAGCATTCCTTCCCTCAATCTTAGGTCAAAGACAATAGTACCTAAGCAATCTTTAAAACTCGAAATTTTAGGCAGTGCTTTGCTGATGAGAGTGTCATCGCTGGGGGGTTCCAGGAATCAAGTGATCAGCATTTTTTGCCAAAGTAATCAAATAATAATATATTTTTTATTAGAAATGTAATCATTTTTTTCCCAATGGGAATCAAGTAATCAATAATTCAAACCTTGGTAATCTAGTAATCATTAAATATTTGCTCTTGTAATCAAGTAATCGCCTTTAAAATGGCATGGGAATCATGTAATCAAAAACCCCAAGAGGAGGCAAATCGCTTAAACTAAAAGTAAAGAAATTGGTATGCCAATACGTTCTATGATTTCTTTTTTCTAAACTATAATTTGAAAAATGTCTCTGTAACTAGTAAGTCTGTTTCTTCTCTTTTTTGAATATAACATCATATACTTTAGCAAACGTTTTTAACATTTTTGTTTTAAATTCTGGATAGGTTTTATAATCTCATAAGAATAATAATAAAAGATAAAATTGTATACAGGTACCTCTGTGAAGCCATCCACTTGCACAAAAATAATGACAAAGGAAACAGCTGTCAGTGAGGCGGCCAAAATGGCAAATGCTCTGTGTGTCTGCAATAAGACAATATTCAAGTTTTGTTTTGTTATATAACTATATAATATTGAAACTAATGCTCAATATAATTGGTAACATATTTTCAAAAATAAGCCTTAAAGTTCATAAATCCCAAACAGGAGGAAAGTGTCGTATTGATCAAGAATCATGATACGGCACGCCAACATTAACTTTGTCTTTAGTGTAACAAAACTAGTTCTTTTTGCCTTTCCGGACTAACATACAAAGCTTTGCTTATTTTCAGTTATAAAGAGTAATTTAGGACTCATAATCCTAGTTCACGAGAATATTCAATATTTGATACAAGTAAATATTTTTTATTTGTCTATTTTGTTTATTTTTTATTATTATCTTTTGCTTTCCTACGTTGCATACAAATATTGCTATACCAATCAAATTTTTAACAACTTGAAACACGCCCGGAAATACGCAAAGCCTTTTTATACGACCGCAAAAAATTTGCGGACGTATAATGGTATGATGCTGTCGTCGTCGTCGTCGTCCGTTAACTTTAGTGTATACACGATAACTTTAGTTCTAGTCATCCAAATGCAATGAAATTTGACAATGATATTTCTTACCATTAAAGGATGGATGGGATTGATTTTGGTAGTCCTCCCTTTTTTCTTTTGGAAATTAAGGGCCAAAAGGGGCCAAAATTGTAACTTTTTTGTTTGTTCTTATAATAACTTTTTCAAAATCTTCTCCTCTGAAACTACTGATCAGAATTCAATGAAACTTGGTATGATTGATCATTAGGGTGTCCTGCACTATATTAATGTTTCAATTTCTGATTCGTCAAAAAACATGGCCGCCGTGGCTAAAAATAGACCAGGGGGGTCAGACTACTGTTTTTGGCTTGTAATTCAAAAAGTATAAGGGATAGATGAAATCTGATGCCACCCTACTGCTTCAGGATCAAAAGTTCTACAAAAGTCTCCATTTGGTCGAAGTTGTCAGAAGACCCCTTATAGGGGTTACAGCCCCTTAAAGGTGAAAAATAGCATTTTTTCATGTTTTTGCCCTATAGTATGAAAATTATTGCAGATAGCAAAAAGCTGTTGCTTGCTTAATTGTTCAGCTCATTTAGCTCTACAAAAAACTCCATAATGTTGAAGTTGTCAGATGACCCCTTATAGGGGCTACAGCCCCTAAAATAATGTTTTATCATGTTTTTGGCCTATGAAATGAAAACTATAGCAGGTAGAGAAAAGCTGTTGCTTGCTTAAATGTTCAGCTCATTTACACAATTAAGAATTAATTTTTGCGACCCCCCTTTTTCCCTTATTACGCAATTAGGGGCCAAATGGGGCCAAAATCGAAACTTTTTTATTTGTGGTCTGATTTAAAAAACAATTTTGCAATTTTATTCTTGTCAGGTAGTGAATCCAAATTTGAGAATTAATTTTTGTGACCTTTTTCACTTGATTTGTAATTAGGGGCCAAAAGGGTCCGTAATCAAAACTTTTTTATTTCTGATTTGTTTTTGCAAGTTTATTTTTTTTATATAGTAGTGAATCCAAATTTGAGAAATTATTTTTGCAACCCCACCCCTTTTTCACCTGTTACATAATAAGGGGCCAAAGGGGCCGAAATTGATTTTTTTTTTATTCTTGTCCGATTTTGACAATTTTTTGCAAGAGTAGAATACAAAATTGAAAATTTATATTTTTACCCCCTGGGTCGAAAGTCCACCAGAGAAGCATGTGTCAAAAACCTTTGTCAGTCCACAATGGGCTGCATGTGTCCAGAGCAATAGACTATCCATATTGGGCCTAAAATGTACAGGGTTCAACATGTTGCGGTCGTATCATGCTGCGCTCGGCGAAGCTTTTTATTTTAATTGGTTACTAGTACCTGAAACCAAGTCTTTGCGCCAAGTATCATTTTGTCTCCAAAACTTGATTTGAAATATCTTGCTATAATCGTTGCTGTTCCAGTAAACAGGATCCATGCTATAACCATTAGTAATGCTTCAAGAAAAAGCACAAGAAATATAGGCTAATCCATGAATTCTAGATTGCCAATTGAAAGATATAGAAATTCTATCTCACGATTTAAGGGATGAAGTAGTCTTATAAGGCTTAGAACTAGTGGAAACCCTTTTTGCATCAAACATTTGCACTGAAGCAACAGTTGATGTTGAAAAATATTTGAACTTAAAGGTCATGCAGTTGTGCATGATTTTTGTTGTGTTGAATTTTTTTTCTTGTTGTATTTGTTTTGTATCGAATAAATATTGGCAGTCCCAGGGGTCGGAACCCCTCCTTTCCCTCCGAATATTTTGTAGTTTTCGTGTAAATTTTCTGCAAAATTGGTCACGACACCCCTTTTTTAGCTCACCTGGACCGAAGGTCCATGTGAGCTATTACCATCACTTGGCGTCCGTCGTCGTCGTCGTCTGTCGTCGTCGTCGTCTGTCGTCGTCGTCGTCGTCTGTTAACAATTTTTCAAAAATCTTCTCCTCTGAAACTACCAAACAGAATTTAATGAAACTTGGTATGAATGATCCTTAGGGTGTCCTGCACCAAACTTGTGTTTTGATTTTTGATCCGTTAAAAAACATGGCCGCCGTTACTAAAAATAGACTAGGGGGGTCAGACTACTGTTTTTGGCTTATAAATCAAAAAGTATAAGAGATAGAGGAAATCTGAGGCCACGCTACTGATTCAGCATCAAAAGCTCTACAAAAGTCTCCATTTGGTCAAAGTTGTCAGATGACCCCTTATAGGGGTTACGGCCCCTTAAAGGTGAAAAATAGCATTTTTTCATGTTTTTGGCCTACAGAATGAAAACTATTGCAGATAGAGATTAGCTGTTGCTTGCTTAAATGTTCAGCTCATTTAACTCTACAAAAGTCTCCATAGGGTCAAAGTTGTCAGATGACCCCTTATAGGGGTTACGGCCCCTTAAAGGTGAAAAATAGCCATTTTTCATGTTTTTGGCCTACAGAATGAAAACTATTGCACATAGAGATTAGCTGTTGCTTGCTTAAATGTTAAGCTCATTTAGCTCTACGAAAGTCTCCATAGGATCAAAGTTGTCAGACAACCCCTTTTAGGGGTTACGGCCCCTGAAAAATGGCATTTTTTCATGTTTTTGGCCTACAGAATGAAAACTATTGCACATAGAGATTAGCTGTTGCTTGCTTAAATGTTCAGCTCATTGAGCTCTACAAAATTCTCCATAGGGTCGAAGTTGTCAGATGACCCCTTATAGGGTTATGGCCCATGAAAAATAGCGATTTTTCATGTTTTTGACCTACAGAATGAAAACTATTGCAGATATAGATTAGCTGTTGCTTGCTTTAATGTTCAGCTCATTTAGCTTTACAACAAATTCACCATAGGGTCGAAGTTGTCAGATGACCCCTTATAGGGGTTACGGCCCCTGAAAAATAGCGATTTTTCATGTTTTTGACCTACAGAATGAAAACTATTGCAGATAGAGATTAGCTGTTGCTTGCTTAAATGTTCAGCTCATTTAGCTCTACAAAATTTTCCATAGGGTCGAAGTTGTCAGATGACCCCTTATAGGGGTTACGGCCCCTGAAAAATAGCGATTTTTCATGTTTTTGGCCTACAGAATGAAAACTATTGCAGATAGAGATTAGCTGTTGCTTGCTTAAATGTTCAGCTCATTTAGCTCTACAAAATTCTCCATAGGGTCGAAGTTGTCAGATGACCCCTTATAGGGGTTACGGCCCCTGAAAAAAGCGATTTTTCATGTTTTTGGCCTACAGAATGAAAACTATTGCAGATAGAGATTAGCTGTTGCTTGCTTAAATGTTCAGCTCATTTAGCTCTACAAAAGTCTCCATAGGGTTGAAGTTGTCAGATGACTCCTTATAGGGGTTATGGCCCCTTATAGGTGAAAAATTGTGTTTTTGGTCTATAGAATGAAAACTATTGCAGGTAGAGAAAAGCTGTTGCTTGCTTAAATGTTCAGCTCATTTAGCTCTACAAAAGTACAGGGTCAACATCAAGACCAGGTGAGCGATTCAGGCTCCTGGGAGCCTCTTGTTTTGTTCCTGTTGTATTTGTTTTGTATCGAATAAATATTGGCAGTCCCAGGGGTTGGAACCCCTCCTTTCCCTCCGAATATTTTGTAGTTTTCGTGTAAATTTTCTGCAAAATTGGTCACGACCCCCCCCCCTTTTTTTGTTCAGAGTGGCCAGTATGTGACCCCCCTTTCGAAATTTCTGGATCCGCCTCTGAATAAATATTGTCTTTGCCTTTTCGAACCCCGACAATCGGTTGTCATTAGTTTTTTTTGTTTACCTCATTGTTTTCGAACCAAAAAAAAAATCTTTAATATCTTTAAAGTGAGATAGAAAAGTAAAGAAGGAAATAATATGATAAGAACCGCGCCTACCATGGACCTGGGTGAGACTGGGTAAAGCTGCTCCTCTATATATTTTGGTAGATTTGAAATCAACTTTGGAATTGGTAGTCACTGGTAACTCAACGTGATGAGTTACTGCAGGCGTCCCTAGTCGAAAGGCAAATACAAGAAAGCCATTATCAATTATAAAATAAATCCAAACCACATTAACAAACAAACAATTACAAACGGACAAACAAATTATTTTATTTTCACAAGTTTAATAAAAATCATATGTTTCATTTTTCTAATTCACGTTTTGTGGCTTGCAGCTCTATCTGACTAAAACTATCTCTATAAGGGAAATAACTACTGCAGAATATCAAGATTTGAACCAAAGGTAAAGCTTTTAGAAAGTAAAACACTAGCGGTATGCAACAAATATATTCTGGATCTGTATCGTTTTAAAAGACCTGATGGTCAGATGGTTAAAATTTTGTCATTTTTAAAAGATGTAAATGTGGTATACGTGGTATACTGATCAAATTTACAGTCATAGGGTCTTAGGACTCCTTTTTTTTCAGATATAACGGTAGAAAGAGAAGACGTGCAAATGGGGTACAAAATATTCAGATACAAAAGCATACCTCTTTTCATCGGACCCCAAGCAACCATAACATAATAATCGTTGTTTATATCGAAAGTAATTCGTTCGCTGGGCTTCACCATGTTGACTAAACTCATTGATTTAGGGCGAGTAAATTCACACATCAGTTTTCCATCTTGTAATGCAACAACCATGTCTTGAAGTTCATCTCTCTTCAAATAGGAAAATGTAAAATTATAAAATAAGGATTGAGCTGTTAAACAATAAAAAGACCAATATTTTTAACCCCCAATGGCAATATATACACAAGTCTTAGATATACATATATATGTATATGTCTTAAAGAGATACCAATCTGAATGTCCAAAGTCCGACAGGCTAGAGACAAAACTAGTGAACTCAAACGAGAACAGGAAAAAAAAACAACACAGAAATACAAGAATAACTGAATAGCAATCAATATTCATAATCTTTATTGAAATGCGTGAAGGAAAGATATCTGACAGGGTAGGTTCGAAGAAAGTTGCAAATGCCATATATCCACGCAAATTGAAAACAGTTTCTTGGCTATAAGCCAGGAAATTTATTACAAACAATTCCCCTTTTTAACACTCAAAATAGTTTAAGATACGGCTACTTGAATAAGAAATACAAGACCGACTGACCAGAAAATGATGAGCTAGGTAGAATTCATCGGAGTGAAGCTTTACGTGTTCCGATTCAATTTGAAAATGACTATGATAGAACCTGGGAAATCTGTAAAAGGAAGGTGCGAACGAACAAACGAACACAGGGACGAAATTAAAAAGTTATTGCAATAATGAACACCTCTCTGACAGTTCACTTTTGATATAAATTGAGTGACATATAAAAATACTAAAACAGGAAACAAATTATTTTGGAAATTTGAAAATTACATCATAAGTGTAAAATTATCAATCATTTAGACAAATTAATCAAAGCGCTAAAGCGTTTAAAAGCAGAGCTAAATGTAAGCACTAAAATAAAAAACGATCTGTTTTTCAGCAAATTTTGTTCGTTTGCTCCGCCCACTTAAACATTTGTTATGAAATCCGTAATTTGGCTCAACCCACTTGAATACATATATATGACGTATTGATTAAATCAAAGGTAAAAGGTCAGCAACGCTGAAGTGTACATCAACTTTAGTGTATCGATATGTGAAATGTAGTCCATATTTATTTTGTATTTATTATAGGGGTATAAAGATGTACATCTTAGTTAAGACAACCTGTATAACATTTAAGTCATTGAAACAATGATTATACACGATGAATATTCTATAATGGATCCTCTGGTAGGAATATTGCCTGACCGATTTACCCTGTCTAGACGGAAAAAAAAACGCGAAAGTCAGATAGCTATATAACTACATAGAGCTCTGCTCAAAAATGACAAAATTGATGTGTGTAACAACATATTGTGGTTGATGACACGCCAAATTTTGCAAAGTATTTGATAGTATCTTTGCTTGTGACTTTGGTGGATGATTTCTGCTGACGAAAGGAAGCTGTGTTTAACCAAAATTGATCAGCTAATTAGTCAAATCATTACGGTTTTGGTGTTTAAGCGTGAATAGTAATACTTTGTTTTAGACACCTTATAAAAGGCTTTCAGTTTCTTCAGAAAATCACATTCATTCTGAAAGCACAATCTGCCAATACATCCAAGTAAGTAATATAGAAAAATAGCCACAAAGATAATTATTTCCTTAAATATAGAAAGAGTTAAATGAGATATGTACTAATGTACGTACACTTGACAAAACAGTTTCTCGGAATAAGCAAATTTTAACATTTTTTTTTACTTTAATAGGGGCGGATCCCGAAATGTTCAAGAGGGAAAAGGGTTCAAGATTTTTTTTAAATAAAGCTAAAAACTGTATGTTGTTCAGTCATAGTACTGTACATGAATACATTTTAATATGAAGTTTTCATTAATTTTTATCCGTCGTCATGGTCGTCAACCTGTAACAAGTAAGATCAGTTAAGTGATTCAATTTTTCTCTCTGTTAAGTTTATAAGTTAATAAAACATTTATCTAATGCTTGCTCGTGGAGCAGTCAAACTATTATGCCCTGGTGCTCAGGAGATGGCCTTTGACCTGCAGCCTCGGACATCAGTGCCTGCATCATCTCTAGCACTTTGGGATTATAGTTTTAACTGCTCCACTAAAAAGCATTATATTACTGTATAACATATACATGAACTTTACACATTCTTTTTTTTTACAACAGAATGCAAGTCTTCTTCGCTATCATTGCTCTAACTCTTGGCCTTGCAAATGCACATGCAAAGATTGGAAAGGGTTATGCAGGATACGAAAAGGGAATGATTGGTCCACTGGGTGGTGGTATGATGGCTGGATACGGTGGATACGGTATGGGCGGATACGGTTTGAGTGGATATGGAATGGACCGATATAGTGGATATGGAATGGGTGGATATGGTGGATACGGAATGGGCGGATATGGTGGGTACGGAATGGGCGGATACGGTGGGTACGGAATGGGCGGATATGGTGGATATGGAATGGGCGGATATGGTGGATATGGAATGGGCGGATATGGTGGATACGGAATGGGCGGATATGGTGGGTACGGAATAGGCGGATATGGTGGACACGGAATGAGCGGTTATGGAATGGGCGGATTTGGTGGATACGGAATGGGCGGATATGGAGGATACGGTCTTAGCGGTTATGGAATGGGTGGATATGGAGGATACGGAATGGGCAGATATGGTGGTTACAGATTTGGTAAAGGTGGTTATGGGCTAAAAGGAGGACTTGGAATGAAGGGTTATGGTGGATATAGTAAATTTGGAAAAGGTATTCATATATTTAATTTTGTTGAAAGATCGGAACGAAAATGTGCTTTCAGCAAAAAATCTTTCTCGCTATATAAAATTACTCCCTTTTTGAAACATGCATTTTTACGGTTCATGTATATAAAAATATAAATATGTTAATATTATTGTTGTTGTTCAGGATTATTTAGTACACCTAGAATTCATTAACTGAATATAAAACACCTAAGAGTACTAATAAATATGTACATGTGACACGGTGACAAATACATACATCAAAATCATAATAATATCGCATTTTTTTTCTCATTTCATTTCAGGGAAATCCTATTAATAGTCCATGAAAACCAGTGCGGCATTTCATAGTTTTGTATTTTGTAATTTTGTTATATTTTGTAATTTATGGATTTTTTTTTCATATGAATAAACAAAATATAGATCATTTTAAAATCGTTTTCCTTTATATATAACGAATATTTGACTCGATAAATTCATATCGCCCCAAATTTGAGATGATCAGAGAGGCACAAATGTAGCTTTCGAATGTCAAAAGAGGCACCAATATAGCTTTCGAATGCAAAAGATGCACCAATGTAGCTTTCGAATGTCAAAAGAGGCATCAATGTAGCTTTTGAATGTCAAAAGAGGCACCAATGTAGCTTTCGAATGCAAAAGAGGCACCAATGTAGCTTTCGAATGTCAAAAGAGGCACCAATGTAGCTTTCGAATGTCAAAAATGGCACCAATGTAGTTTCCGAATGTCACAATGACAAAAATTCGAAAGAGCATACACAAAACTATTAAAATCAGTCAAACGAAACAGAATGAAGTACACAAACAAATGTATTAACAAGCAGCATAGGCTTCACCATTGCACGCATGTTGATATCTGAAATGGACATCATAATCGTGCGATTAAAAGCTGCTAGATGTCCTACATTGCAAAAAAAGAGAAACTACTGAGAAAAGTTTCAGTTCTGTATTCCAAATTATCTGGGAAAATATGCCCTTAGGCTACATTTGCAGCCCAGCCCCTAGGGGCATTATCAAAATTTCGAAACTTTCGGCAGAATCCACATCCATATATCTACTGGGCCAAGTTTCAGTTCTGTATTCCAAATAATCGGGAGGATTTAATTGCGTGACGAAGGAATAATGTGCCCTTAGGCTACCAATGCAGCCCAGCCCCTAGGGGCGTTATGAAAATTCTGAAACCTTCGGAACAATCCCCTTCCACAATTCAATCAATGACCCAAGTTTCATCTTTATACTCCCAGTGGTTACAGAGATTATCCTGGACATTAACGCCGTACGTACATACGTTCATCAAACAGCAAACCATTATCATGATTATCCCCGCGCTTTCGCTAGCGCGGGATAATGAGGTAAAGGAAAAATATCTGGCAGAGTAGGTTGGAAGAAAGTTTCAAATGTCATATTATATCCACGATAATTTAATAAACAGTTTATTGGAAGTAAGCTAGTAAATTAATTATGAACAGTGGCTGAGTTCCCCCTTTTTGACACTGCAACATGTTCCAAGACACGGCTGTGTTATTAAGAAGTATATGGTCGACAGACAGTAACCATTGTAACAAAATGGCAAGATTTCTCCCAGGACCAGGCGGTAATGAGCAAATTGTTTTATTTTTCTTCTTTTATATACTTTGAACTATCTTTTGTTAAAAATAAACCACTGTAGCCTTTTTATCGATGAATCACTTTTCTTCAATTTTGCATGATCCTTATGTGGACTACTACTTAAATATTTACCGACCTTGTACTGTCTGTAGTTATAGTAGAAAGGATTGTAGCCATTTTGGACTGTGTACTCTCCTTCATTAATAGTACAAGTAATGGTATGGTCCATGCCCTGAAAAGATAGGTTTATTGTTAAAGAAAAGCATTGATAAATACAAATTATAAATTAATCTCCCAAAATTTAAATATACTGTGGTTTCATTATTATTCGTGGAGTATTAATTTTCGAATTTTTTTTGGGGTGGCTTTGGCCCATAAAATTTGATTCACAACGAAAAAAGAAAATTAATATTGCTTTGTACATGTTGGATGCAGCAAATTTCAGAACCATGAATTCACAAATCCATGAACTACTAGTAATCCTTTTTCCCCCAAACCACGAAAATTGGTAACTACGAAAATGAATGTATCAACAGTAATCAGACCAGTGCGAGTTTCATAAAACGACGACTCGTCATGCAGAGGTTCTAGTCTAATGGTGTAATGGGCCAGTTATTTACTATTTAATAAAATGGGGAAAAAACTAGTGAATAAGAGTAAAAAATAACAAACCAATCAGTTACTTGAAACTATAATAACAACTGCGGCGTAGTCAACCATTACAGAAATATCCACACACAAAAAACACGATAAAACAAGTTTTTGAAGATTTTACATACCATAAGCTTATCATCGGAAAAGCCGATTGAAATGTAGCCTTCGTTCATTTTGGAAGACATCTGAAATCTAGTTCTGTTTCCTTCGTCTTTAAATGTGACAGCAACATCACAGTTGTCACCAGAACAATAAACAGGGTACAAGATACAGCCCCTCGATTCTCCACAACTGTCATAGTCTATTGATATTGTCTTTTGGAGATTAATCTGAAAACAAATTCCAATAGAGTGTCAGACCAAAAGTTTTGATGAGAAACCATTTGAAAATAAAAAGCTTCGCCGAGCGCAGCATACGACCGCAACATGTTGAACCCTGTACGTTTTAGGCCGAATATGGATAGTCAATTGCTCTGGACATATGCAGCCCATGGTGGACTGACAAAGGTTTTTGACACATGCAGCTTTCGGTGGACTTTCTAAATTCACATTTTAAAAGGATTTTTTTTCCAAAGGAGATCAAAATCAGACCACAAATAGAAAAGTTTCGATTTTGGCCCCTAATTTCATAACAGGGGGAAAAGGGGGGTTGCAAAAATTAATTCTCAATTTTGTATCCACTATTTAAGAACAAGCATGCAAAAATAAAAAATTCAAAATCGGATCACAAGTAAAAAAAATTCCATTTTGGTCCCTTTTTGGCCCCTAATTACATAATAAAGGGGAAAAGATGGGGGTAGAAAAAATCAATTCTTGATTTTGCATCCGCTATTTAACAAGAACAAACATGCAAAAAAAATTTTCAAAATCGGACACTAATAAAAATGTTTCGATTTTGGCCCCTTTTTGGACCGTTATCCCTATAAGGGGTCATCTGACAACTTCGACCCTATAGCATTAGGGTGGCATTAGATTTCATCTATCTCTTATACTTTTTGAATAACAAGCCAAAAACAGTAGTCTGACCCCCTCCTGGTCTATTTTTAGCCACAGCGGCCATGTTTTTTGACAAATTAGAATTTGAAACACATCTATAGTGCATGACACCCTATTGATCAATCATACCAAGTTTCATTGAATTCTGTTCAGTAGTTTCAAAGGAAAAGATTTTTGAAAAAGTTATTGTAAGAACAAAGTAAAAGTTGCAATTTGGCCCCTTTTGGCCCTTAATTTCTAAACGAAAAAAGGGGGACTCCCAAAATCAATTCCATCCATTCTTTAATGGTAAGAAATAACATTGTCAAATTTCATTGGAAAATCACCAGAGACGATCTGGTTAAGAAAAACTTAAAGAACTTATACAAAAAGAATGTTTTGAACTTCAATGAACCGAGGAGTCATGCTTAACGGTTTGCTAAAACAGTGTGTTAATAGAATCGTCAGGTACATTTACATCTACGCCTACGTGGTTGGCTGTCGTCGCCCATCACACAAGTACTGTACCCATGCTATTTCTAAAGCTTTCTCTTGGCAGTGTGGCGCTTCCGATGTGTGTTTAACATATAAATCAAAAACATGCAATGAATTGCTCTCTAAATTCTATAAACAAAAGCAATATTGTTTTAAAATTCATGTTTAAAACTGTCCAGTTATTTTATTTGTTTAATTTGACTTACACTAGGGACAGGCTTAGGTGTGTATGGAATGTTCGTTTTAGATGGTAGTTGATTCTTTAAGTTCACCCAAAACACCTCAAACGTTTCCACGATCGAAGTACTGAAAGGGAAAAAAAGTTACTTATCCTTTTCGTCATTGTCTTGATTTTCTTTATGCGACAAATCAATATTGAAATCAATTCGAAAAATTCGAACCAAAAATCAAAATAAAAAATGGGTCAAAGACAGAAATGGCCGGATTTCGTTTAACAAGAAGTAGGTGAGCGACAGACCTGAAATCACATCCCACATTATGGGAGCCCATGTTGATGCTGCATACCAAATATCAAGAGGCTGTGATTAGTAGTTGCTAAGAAAACTGTTACGAAAATTTTCTACTATTGGACATTATTGTCAAAAATTAACTAAGTCGGTAAACAGGAAGTAGGTGAGCGAAAGACCTGAAATCATATCCCACGTTATGGGATCTCACCCTGATGCTGTATACCAAATATCAAGTGGCTGTGATAAATAGTTGCTGAGAAAACTTACGAAAATTTTCTACTATTGGACATTATTGTCAAAAATTAACTAAGTTGGTAAACAGAAAGTAGGTAAGCGACAGACATGAAATTGCATCCCACGTTATGGGACCCCACCCTGATGCTGTATACCAAATATCAAGTGGCTGTGATAAGTAGTTGCTGAGAAAACTGTTACGAAAATTTCTTCCCCGCCCGCCCGCCGCCCGCCCGCCCGCCGCCCGACATTCACCATTTTATAACCCGGATTTTTCACTCCGTGAAATCCGGCCAATAATTTCAAATAAGTGAATTAATGATGAAGTGAGAGAATGCATAGCATAAACGAGGTCCTTAAGGGACATGTTTGAATTTTAGCAGCAAGCTCTATATCATGTAGTTTGAAACAGTCTCAGAGATTAAATCATTTATGTGTGACCAGTTAAGGGCTGATTTTATTAGAGTCAGACTGCAATCGGAATAATCTGGAAATCATAATTTCAGCGCTTTTGCTGTGAGATTTGCAAATTTTATTTTGAGCACCTTGTATTTACTTACAACATTGTTAAATTTCCTTCGTTGTTCGTTGGGGCTTTCCATATAACAGACACTTCTTTGACAGCTTTGTTATTTTTATGACCAATCATATTCTGTTTTGCGAAAGATAATATTATAGTTTCAAAGATAAGAAACAAGCAGCTAAAATACTAAATCATAAAACATAATGTTGTGGAAAGCAATTTGTGTCATTACTGGTACGAGTTTTGTTTCAAAGTTGTTGTTTTATATAATAATAATTAAATATTTTGTGCTAAATGAAAAAGTGGCTATGACTGGAATACAGACTTGAAAATGCCAATTCTTTGAGTTTCGGCTTTCTTGTAAGTTAAGTTACTACTACTTTTGCGTTACATAGAATCTCAACGAGAACAGATAACAGTAGATTCCGTCCAGTCACCTTTATAAGAGAATGACAGGTAAACAATCCAGGCGCGGATTCCCTCCCCCCAAAAAATGAAAAATTCTGCACAAAATCCAGATAAAAAATAACACGAAATAAGATTTTTGCGCCTCGCTAAGCTCGAAGTACAACAGTCTTTACGCCACTAAATTAGATCCTGGATCCGCCCTAACAAATATAAAACGGATTTACTACAGGCGTAGAGTAATTAAAACTTTCTTCTTTCTCTCTTTCCTTATGTTCTATGATCTTCTATCTTACCCGTTTGCCATCTATGCAATTCATAGCCATGACCTTTTCTTCTGGAAAACTGGTGAATTCCCCTAAAAGTTCCTCTTCATCACCAGTGCTCCGGTGTATGGCAATCTGTATTCCGATTAAGGTGTGGTCTTTGGTACTACGGACAGTGACTGAAATTTAAAAAAATCGCGGTTGTATAGCTATTTCATGTATATTGCATTTGTGCATGAAGAGGGCCGGGTAATGGTTTTCGAGTTTCATCAATGGCCATAAAAGCAAAGAAATAAAGGGGAAAATAGCAAATGAGGGTTAAAATAAGACATGATAAATATCACTGAGTACCAGGAAAAGAAAAAATTGCCAAACGAACTTTTTATGATCATTAACAATTTGGTATACCTACAAATAGAAAATAATGGGGTGTGGAATCAGTGTTCATGACACAGCCCACAATCAAGCGGCAATTCAGAAAAACCACGATGGACAACCGCCAGCAGCTTACGAGGCCAGTAGGCGCTGCTCGCGATTCTTTAATTGGTCCCATGGAATAAATAAAATGCATATAATTCGAATCCAGTCCTGAATTAGTCACAGATAGACTCTCTTCTTAAACAAGGAACAGAAAACCAACAAGAGGCTCCCATGGGCCTGAATCGCTCACCTGAACTACACAGATACATATATTTTGTAGATATTATTGTGCTTAACCATATGCGATTTAAATTTCTGAAATACCTTGGTTAGTTTTCAAGATATTGGGCTTAATAAGTGCAAAATTTGTCAAAAATTACGAAAAAGGACAATTACTCCCACATCAGCAGTCAGATCTTTTCTGAAATTTCAGGACATGTAGATCTTAATATGCTGATCACTTTTGATCCTTGAACAACTTTGATATCTGAAACCAGTTTTGAGTTATTAGCAAAAATATGAAATTTACCCCTATGTTCTATTTTTAACCATGGAACGATAGAGTTGTAGCATATAAGCTATTAAACAAGTGTGCCAAGTAAAGGTTCAGTTGGTCTTAGGGTGTCAGACAAGTTAATCTTTGAAATTCAGGGGAAAAGTAATGAAAAATGGTAAATTTTGTTGTTTTAAGGACAATAACTCATATAAGAAATGGTCCTACAGCTTGGACCTAAAAACTGTTGGGCTTGATGTGCTTAGTCATATGCAAAAATCTCTTTCCATACATTTTAGATACTTCCGCTTTATTCATTACTTCGCTCGACATAAAAGAATGGACATTTCGGCTAGATATACGCAAATTGTGACAATTTTCACATAAAACAGCATTATAGCCGGGCTCTTGAGTATTTCGCCAGTGATTTAATAGAACTTTTGATATGTATCAAATCGGTGCTATTTTCCTTCTTTTGGTTAAAAAATAAACCATCCAGATATTTACATGTAGATGCTTTTGTTGCTGTTTTCAAAATGACGTTCGGGAAAAGATGGCTAATTGTAGCATTTGCCAACTAATAAGACAATGGACGGCTCAATTTCTTTCGCTGACAAATAAAATCATAGACTTATATTAGAACTGTTATGGGAAAAAACAAAGATTCTCTTGTGAGCCAAACTATTAAGGAAAATACAGTTTAAAATTTAGTATTGCATTATCCACTTTTGTTTTGGACAGGGGCAAGGCATTATTTATTTTGTGCCTGACTGGAAAGAAATGTCGAACAATAAAAAAGGAAAACTAAAGTTTCAACAACCATGTTGTAAAGATCTGGTATACACAATTTAAAGCATTTTAAAGGCAAAATAAAAGCGCATCACCAATAAAGGCATAAAACACAGTCGATAAATGAGACGTTGGACAAGACATTTTTGACTTCGGTTAACGTTTTAAAGTCACATATTTTAAGAATACAGCATGACATTTAAATAAAAAATATATTTTTGAAGAGGCGAAAAACTGTCCTTTGAGTACGCGAATCGTGTTTAATATATCTTAAAAATATAGAACTACACAAATACAAGAAAGAGGAACACTTGGCTTGGTCGCAATACCATGCGTAGCGTCTATATTGCTTGAAAATGAGAATTACTAAGTAGTAAAAAAGCTTATAGAAGCTTTAAGGTAAGTATCAAGTTATCAATATTTCTGCCAAAAAACACTAAATTCAAAGATTTAACCAAAATATTCAAATCATATCCTTTGCGTAGTAAATTTTGAAGCCAATGGATTGTTTCTAAACTTGTGAGCTTTTTAAAAAACATAACCATAAAATTCAGGATGTGATATTCCTTTCACTATCAGAAAACGACGTGTACAGTGAAATTTTTCAATAAAAGATCGATACTTGTGGAAGAATTTAGAAAAAGATTATACTAATTTGTGGTATCGATAACCTTGTTTTAATAATTTTTCAGTAATACATGTCATAAAACGGGTTTTATATTATTAATATCAGAAACACCACTGCAGATCCGAGCATATCTGACTAGCTGTGAAATGTAAACCCCGTATGACGGCGCTAGCGGAACATCTCCTAATTTATAATAGGGAAGGTAAAGTCGTCACGTTTATCATATCGTGAATAGGATGGAGTGGCCATAATTTATTCATTTTTTAAACTGTTCCTTTATGACCTTTGATTAAAGTTATCATTTTAAGATTTATTTTATATTTATAACATCAATTAGACATTTCATTCCGTCAATTAAGATTAAGATCTTGTATCTACTTCAAAATTGAGTACATCTACTATATTCCACATAAAGATCAAACAGTGGTTGGTACCTTTCTTCCAACTTAATTTTTTTTTGTGTAGATGCAATCATTTAAACATAAAAACAAACCATTTGACTTATAGTAGCGGTGCTTATTTTCTGTGTCACCCCTTCCATGAACAAAAGAGTTTTACAAATATAGATTTATTTAATAGGTTTTGAGGATAAATCGGAAAAAAACGCGAAATATTTTTAATCACTGTGCAATATTCGATAATCTAATTGCTTATACATGGAACACAAAAGTCATAGTTTAATTTCATCATGTTCATGGGGCCAACTAACATGAATGCAGTAAAAATTATCGTAAAGCACGTACTATATTCAATTCAATCAGTCGTTCACCTTAGGGACGGTCCACTTATCTTGAAAAGGAGCCTTAGTTTTTTTTTTTTTTTTGCTTTTTTTTTTCAGAGCGGAGCGTGGGAAAAAATATTTTTTGAAGGATGAATATTTGTTTTCATTATAAACATTATCTTACATAGCAGAAATCCTTCCCTCAGAATATTTTTTCTTACCCTCTGCTGCATGCCAAATATTTTTTCATCAAATATGATTTTCAAAATATTTTTTTAAGGAGAAAAAAAACAAGGCCTCCTTCATGTTAAATGGTCGGTCCCTTATTTCCGATAAAAGGACTCGGGTCATTTTTTGTCTTTATTTTCTTTGATCTATTATCAATATTGTGAATTTCAGTACAGCTCATTACTTACTGTTGATATCTTGTCCTGGGCTGTAGTTTTCACTTTGTATGGAGATAATAAATGGTGGCTTTGTAGTCTGCCCATCTTTGTTATTATGCTTTGGGAAAAATGTAAGGCAGGAACTAAAAGGGGGACCTGCACTGAAACCTGAAAAAGATACAAGTTTTAAGCGTTCAACATACGATGTAGGGCCAAGTTTATGCTCAACAAGGGCACCTTATGTTTTTTGGGGTTTTTTTTTTTTGCATTTGATATTTTAAAAGGTATCAACATGAAATAACTGACATTTTCCCATGCACAGATGAAATAATTCAATCTTTATTGTCATATAAACTATATATACAGTTTGTGACAGTAGAACAGAAACTTTTATTTGTCATTAAACATATGTACAGTTTGTGACAAAAGACATACATATACAAATAAGAAAGCAAATATAAGATGACTGCAAGAACATGATATAATATTCTATATATTGTATAAGTAATAAAGGCAAATAAACATATTAAATGACTTATGAAGCTTCCGTCCTCAGTTCTAATGACTGTTTTAAAAAGAATCCTATCAACCTAATATGTTTAGAAGTTTTCGGGTTAAGCAAATAGACCAGTTTTTCTTCTTCTGTCATATTCAAAAATTCTCTATTATCGGCTTTAATAGAGTTGTAAAGATTTTCTCTCAACTTACTATTAATTTTACAATTAAAGATAAAATGATACTCGTCTTCAATACACTTACAAGATTTGCAAAGTCTATCTTGACGAGGAATTTTATAATAACGGCCTTTTTCTATTTCAAGGCTGTTGTCACTGATACGCATTTTAGTGAATATATTCCTAATTGAAAATAATGGTTCCGAAAGATAGAATTCCCCTTCTAGAGATGGATTTAACTTCTTATAAAGAAATAATTTGCTAGTTGCGTCGAATCCATAAATTTTTTCAAGAAGTACACTTTTGAATGTTTCAGTGACTCTATTTTTAACATTGTTTTTCAAATTTTTTACTTCTTTTAACACCTTACAACTGAAAGCATTTTCTGAGAAATCTAAATCTGCTGAAATGTCTTTGACAAAAGTATACCAACTATAAATGCCTTGACTATCAAGTTCTTTGCATGGTGAGATCAAAAGATTCTTTTAACAATGGGTTTATATCATCTGTATGAAGTCTTGCATTGAGTATGTATGAAACTTTCAATAGAAAGTCTACCCAATTCTGTTCTCACCCCAATGTTTGAAGAAGTTTTTTTAGTTCCCAATAGGGATTTACAAAAATTTAAATGAACTTTCCCAGAACTAGTCTTATCTACAAAGGAAATATAGTTTACAACTTTATTTGTCTATGTAGCTCGCTTTTTAGCTCTGTAGAAAGTCAAATAATTAGCCATAAATGATAAAATAATGTTTATCAAAGGTTAACATGGTTAAGGTATAAATATTTTTTGTCTGAGCTAGAGAGCTGCCTTTCAGTAACGGATCCAGAAATTTCAAAAGGCGAGGAACCATTGACTGGCTAAGAGGGATTGATTCTGGATATGCTCAATTGATTTCTTATGTATATCAAATCTTTTATCTTCGCCCCTGCCTGCACCTCCTTTTTGGAACTTGGCGGCCCCACATTAGACAAAAGTTCGAGTTACTATTACGAATTGGGAACTAGGTGCGGACAAGAGCAAAAAAAAATTTTAAAAGGGGGTGGGGGGGTAGCTTTCTCTTAATATTTGATGAGACAAAAAAAGGTATTGGTTCTGATAAAACCGCTGAAACTCCTCAGTGGATCCGATAGGGGGCCCAGAGCGGAAAAGCCCGCCCCCATTCCGAAAACGAAAACTCTTGTTGCTAACAACAACAAAAAATTTCTTGCAGGGTAAAGAATGACACATAAGTACTGACATAAATTAGCATTTGAGTTCTCTGCAAAAGTTAAATGTTGAAGAGCGCTCATTTCCTAGATGACAATGTTTTGCTCATCTGCAACCGTGAAGCAACTGGGTCGTGTGCACCAGGTAGTTGTATGGGGAAAACCTGTTATATTTTATCCCGGGTGAGCCAGGTCATTAATTTCGATAAAAAAAATGACCGCACACTATGTGAATTTTAAAATCGTGTTAAGATATGAGTATCGAGCCAATAAGACCCCCAGCAAATCCAATAGGCTAAATTGGCAACCCCAGAGATGCAGATGTAATCTTTTTTACTTGTCAAACACTTGGTACTACACAAAAGATAAGTTTGCCGGACCTCCAAAAATTTTACTAGACCTATCCACTTTAGCTGTAATAAATCATTCCAAAACCTTGAAAGACATAGGTCCTGCACAATGTCTTCACTTGCTAGACCTGCTGAAATTTTGCACCCTTTGTCTGACAGGTCTGGCACATATCTGCATCATCATATCTATTCTATCGCACATTTTATGTTTAAAATACCTCTAATATGAACAAGTATGCGTTGCATTGCGTAAAATAATATTTTTGTTCTCTTAAAAGTGTTTTAACGTTTTGCGTGTGACTGTGTGTTACATAATCTTGTATTTTTTTTTTTATTGGAATGCAAAAATCATGAAATTATACATCATTTTGTACATATAGAAATAAAAGCATTTAGAAAAATATACATTTCAAAAGAGACTTACCAAAAACAAAATTTGTATTTATTTCCAACAAAATACACATCAACGAGAAAAATAGCATCTTCATTTTGACATTTACGTTGCTAGCCTTCAGGAATTTATTATTTACATTTTATTTACACAGGGGTACAGAAAGGGGGAAATTTTAGACACAAAATGTAAAATGTATTGTAGCATCAAAAGGCAGGTTAACATCGGGGTTTACATGTGCGAATGATAACCCAGTGACGGTTGATTAAATTCCTTGGTAATTTACACCAGAAACAACCATTTATCTTAATGTTAGGGTCAAAGCTTTCTACGTTTGACTTAACGAAAACATTATTTTTTTCATTCTGTTAATTCGACAATTTAATTTATCTACAACATTTTTGGAATTTGATTGTTGAAAAAAAATAGTAATATAAAAGAACTCATGTTTTATGTCATAGAATATATATATATTTTGATCATTACCATGATTACGATAAAAAGTTTGTATTATTCTATCAAATAATATATAAGATATCTGATATATACAAGATATTTTATATAATCCAAGATTATAAGATTTCTTATAAATTTTAGAAAATATCTTATAAAGTAAATAAGATATCTCATATTATTTAAAAATATCTTATAAATATACACTTTCAGAGACATCTTATAAAAACTAGATATTATATTAGATAAATTATCTTAAATATTATATGATATATCTTGAAGTTAGAATAAAAAGTAAAACGGCTTTCCACACTCTATTCACATTTTGACACCAAGTTTTAATAACTGTAAGAAAATTGTGTATACAAACACAAGTGAAAGCAAATGCGTAGGAGCGGATCCATGATTTTAGTTAAGGAGGAGGGGGCGTGAATACTTTTTTCGCCAAGCGGAGCGAAGCGTGATTTTTTGTTTGTTTATTTTTTTACGTGGATTTTATGCATAAAAACAAAATTTACGCCAGTTTTGGGGGTGCACGCCCCTCACGCCCCCTCTGAATCCGCCTGTACGCTTCTACGTTCACATAAGATGAAAGGTCCTTAAAAAAATGTACATAAAAACACAAATAAAAGCAAATGCGTATCATATTACGTTCTCAACGGGTGAAAAGTTCATTCCCCGGGTTGATTTTAGCTCAAGTTTTGTTTATGGTAGATCACAATAAGCTAAAGAATGTGGAATTACTATAATGTCTTTCTAGCTGTTAAAAATATTCTGTTGATAAATTAACCGAGTTGCAATCAGTTGTGCTAAGCAAATCCCTACTCGACTACTAGTATCAAATACCAGAAAGTAGGGGCCGACGGGCCTGAAAAGGGGAATCAAGGTACAACTCAACGTGCTCAATCTGAGAAATCTGTTATGAGAAATGTTCTTAATTTGACATTCAAAACATTTTAAGTCTTCACGGAATATAGGAAATAAAGATGATCGACCTGGAAATGTGAGGCACTGTAAAACTCATCATGTCGTTAAGATGTCTATTAAATTTAAAATCCATTCTTACAGAAGAAGCCGATAAGGTCGCGTCGGAATACCGGAAGTAGATGACCGTGCCTGGAAAGAGTATTTATTACTAGAAATTATCATGATTGATCGGGCTATAGAAATGTTCTATTTTAGATCTTGAAAAACAGTCTTAACCGTCTCGAAGTAATTGACCGACCGTCTTGGAAAAGGGAAGGAGGTCTATCAAATTTGAAATCAACCCTTCAGTAGAAGCCGAGAAACCAGTTCAAGTCGTCTTGGAAATCAGGAAATATATGATCGACTGACCTGGAAAGAAGAGGCACGATACAACACTTTATGCTGTCGTCTCGACAAAGGTTGCAAATGACTGAGGGAGTCCGAGTACCCAACTTATAAGCTTAAGCTGTCAATGAAATTTGAAATCAACCCCTTCTATAGAAGTAAAGAAATTGCACTGGAAGGACAGACGGACGAAGTAATAGCACACGCTTTTACGACTTGGGGTATAAAAGTTGATGAAAACACTCTAAATTTACGTTCATTTAATCATAGCTTTACCGTCTACATGGTCTAGGCTCTCACACTTTTCTTCTTTCTCAGGTCTTTAAAAAGATTGAGTGCCAAAATACATTTGTAATGTTTATATCTTTTGATCGTGCTAAATATATGTTACAGTCATTTTCTTAATTCAGGCATTTTGTAAAATGCCTGATATTTTAGGCATTTTATGAAATGACTAAGTCCTATCGGCATTATATAAAATGCCTGAAAATATTAAGGCATTTTACAAAATGCCTGGAATTTTTTAACAAAATTAAAGAAAATGCCTAAATTGTATAAAATAAGAAATTGTCGTATGGGTATTTGCAATCCTATACACATAACTTACAAGAGCGTTTGAAACTTGTTTTATTCATTGAGAACATGTTCAAATCTGGAGTTAAGATTTATTTCATTTGTAAAATCATTGCTTGACAATGGCAAATGCAGAATTTTCTTTTAAATCAGAACAAAAATTTACAAACAGATTTCAGATACTAGCTACAACAACAAAAAAGATATTGAAAAGGGATATTACGATCAATCAACTTTTATTGTCATATAAATCTTAACGATATGATCTGTGACCAAAAAACACAAAATTTTGACGACATTAAACATATTTATGAATATAAGAACCTTTGTGAGCACTCTCACATACCCCATGTGTTCTGCTATTGGACTATAAAAATTAACCGTCTGCTCGTCAATTTAAGAGAATTAATGATAAAAATTTGTGATAACATACACCGGCGGCCGCTACATATGTTATACTTCTTGCATACCAAGTTTTGTTACATTTTGTAAGATCATTCAAAAAGTAAAGAAAGCAACAAAAGAGAATGCCATGGATTATAACTATATTTCCAAAGGTATTTTTTCTTTTTATTAGCTCACCTGGACCGCAGGTTAAAAAGCTTGCTGGTGGAGTTTTAATTCCCCGAGGTTAGCCCGCTCCGGCACCAACACTTTTGTGTTGGAGAACACATCAAAGCTTTAAATTTTCCGTTTAAATTTCAAAATTATCTAAACCCTAATATTCTTCTTACCCCAGACCTAGAATGATTATCTTAGTAATAATTTGATTCCCCAGTTTCGTATTTTTGGTTTAACTGTTTTGTGCTCTTCATAATCATATAGTGTTTGGCATTTTCAATATTTTTGGTAGAGCGCCTCTGATGAGTCTTAAATAGACGAAACGCGCGTAATGCGTAGCAAAATTTATTGTCTGGAACTTTGTTGTCATTTGTATATTAAACCTTTAGCCTATGAAGCTCTACTAAAATCGTTAATGATAGAAGTTTTCAGATGATCCCTTTATAGGAATAAAAGGTACAAAGAAGCTTTATTCTTTTTTTTTGCCCTATAGAAAGAAGGGTAGATAGAGAAAAGCTTAAGCCTTCATCCCATTATGCTCTACAAAAGTCTCCTTTGGGTCAAAGTTGTCAGATGATGCCTTATAGGTTTAATATCTCATATAAGAGACCCTTATAGCGTAAGGACCAGATGAGGGATTCAGGGAAATTGGGGTTGCTATGGCTATTTTTTTAAACCTTATATTAGCAATACATTTTATAGCTAGAATTTTTATTTTATGGACAAGATCTTTTTATTTAACATGCTACCTTAATTCATATTTAAAATGTCTTTCTTGGTATTAAGAAGTTGTTTACTTATTTCAGGCATTTTATTAAAATTTTCATTATTTTTCCAGGCATTTTGTTGAATGACTGAAGATTTTAGTCATTTTATAGAATGCCTAAAATCGTTCGGCATTTTATAAAATGCCTAAAACTTTCAGTCATTTAACAAAATGCCTAAATTAAGAAAATGACTGTAACATATACATAATTATGTAGTTCTGAACATATACTTTACTATATGTGTTGTTATCTCAATGAACCTTTTGAAGTCAAAATCCTGTTATTATTTACATTTCCATATTAACGAATTTTAAATAACATGTTTTATCGTAAACATCTAAAATTGACACTAAATGTATTTTCTCATAAAAAAGGCCATAAGTTCTAAAATGGGTCATCTGGCAACATCTATTTTTTAAATATCCTTTCTCTAGTCTGAGCTGAATATCTGCCAATGCTACAGCATTTTTCTCTCTGTAACTGTTTCTCTTCTATACGTTTAATTGTTTAAATGTCAAAATAACTTTACAGGAATCATTTGACAATTGCGGGAGACTTATGTATAGAAAGAACCACAAATTCTCTGGCCACCTAAAAGGATAATAACCCCTATAGGAGTTGATCTGACAAATTTTACTAAATAACAAATAATCTAAATGTTTAAGCAAGCATCATCTTTTCTCTATATACAATCAAAGGCTTTTATCAAAATTGTATAAAATACTTGAAAAAAGTTAATTTTGAACTTTTAAACCGTTCAATTTATGACAGAATTATTTAGCTTTTAATACCCAATCATATGAACATTTAAATATCTATAGAGAAAATAGGATGCTAATATTAAGGCAAATAAACATATAACGAGATCAGCGACCTCTGCCCTTAGTAATCCACCCCAAGCGTGACAGCGTCATATTTAACCCTTTTTGTTTGAGGCCAAAAAAGAATTTTCAAATACTTTTAACACATGCAGAAGAAAAATTACTTTAGACACATGCAACCCGTGGTAGACTCACAACGCTTTTTGACACATGCATCTGTAGTGGATTTTGAAAGGAAAATGCATACTTGACATATCTATATCAATGTTGAAGGCAAATTCTCTATATAAAGTATTTTGTTGCTTTGACCCCTAATTTCTCAAAACATTAAGAATGGCAAATATGATGGAAAGACACAGGCATGGATTGTCACAATAATACTACGTGCAGTTGCTTCGATATGGACCTTAGCCAAAGCTTTAACCCGAGTCACTCATGCCAACAATGTAGGTCAAAGTGGTCTTATTTTGGTACTGATGCTGATTACTATCCAAGATATACCCACTGACCCAATAATTTAGCTCTACCACATGCAGTTACTTAGATATGGACCGTAGCAAAACCTTTAACCTGAGTCATTCATGCAAAAAATGTAGATCAAAGTGGCCTTATTTTGGTACTGATGCTGGTTACTATCCAAGATATACCAACTAACCAAATATCATCCCTCTGCCACATGCAGTATTTTAACCAAATCAGAAAAACGTAGGTCAACTTGACATTACTTTGGTAAAGAGATAATGGTAACTATTTAAGATGACCAAATATCATCTTTCTAGTTCCTAAGTTATTGAGTCCCGTGCGGGGCCCGGGTGGCGAATAGGCCCGCAGCAGAGCCTAGCTTGTCGTAAGAGGCGACTAAGGGTCTTGGGATTCTGACGTTGGGTCAGTGCTCAGCCCACAGAGCAACCAAGTGTGTACCCAAGGTGGCTGAATAGGGTGGCCCTCGTCCGCGGGGGTTGTCAGGTTTATAATACGGAAACCCTGACCGCAGACCATAGTGGGCCAACGTGTATGGAGAGTGCCACGCTTCATGCACGTAAAAGACCCCTTTGTGGACCGCCAAGTAGTGCACCACATAGGCTTAATTTTCCGCCCCTACCCACCTCTCTCCCTTTCCTGTGGTTCTTCAAAATTTACTGTTCCTTTGTGTCCCACCCCACCCCCATATTTCATTTATCATCATCATTTCATGTTCATTTTATCATACTTTTCATGTTCATCGCCTGTAAATAACATTTATAGCGTTGCACGGGCGTAAAACACAAACTCACTCACTCACTCACCTAAGTTATTGACAGATACTAGAACCATTAGAGCATTGATGATAACTGACGAACGAATGTAACTTTACTTCACTAGTAGAAAGTGTAATTTAAAACATTAGATATTTGTCGGGGTGGATTCATATTTTTATACCACTATGTCATAAAATATAACGAGATACCCTGCATTAATCATGCTTTATCAGTAGATAAGGCTAAATTCCTGAAAGACCCCCCTCATTAATTATCATAAACTTTCATTTAGCACCCTCTACAGTCCCGTGGTATAAATCAGTTATCCCCCATCGGGCATCCGCCCTTAGGGGAATAACTAACACTTAAATAATTCTTTGTCAGCACTGTAAATAGTTATTGAGCTTTCCCTAAAAATTGTTGATGGCCAGAAAAACAGACATAGTGAAAACTATTGAGCAATCTCATCATCTATACTGGGCCCGAGCTAAGAAATTTGAGAGATGCCCATGCTTCATATTAAACTCTGTCTTTAATAAAAAGCTTCGCCGAGCGCAGCAACATTTCGAACACTGTACGTTTTAGGCCCAATATAGATAGTCAATTTATCTGGACACATGCAGCCCATGGTGGACTGACAAAGGTTTTTGACATATGCAGCTTTTGGTGGACTGTCCATCAACATTCAGAAGAATTTTTTTTTCTAAAGCAAACTAAAATAAATTACAGTTTCAAAAACATTACCCCTTTTGGTCCCAAATTAATGGTATTTTCTACCTTTAAATTTTGCTCCTTTTGGCCCTAAGCAGCAATTAGAGGGAGGGAAGTGTTGCAAAATTAACATTCAATTTTGTTAATTCACTACAAGAATTTATTTGCAGAAAAAAAATGAAACAGGACAATAAATAAAAAAGTTTCAATTTTGGCCCCTTTTTGGCCCTTATTTCCAAAATGGGGTGGGGGATAAAGCAATAGTTAATCCTCCATTTTCTATCCACCACTTGACAAGACTTAACTTACAAAGCAAATTTTCAAAATCGGTTATAAAATCTACATTTAATCAAAATGTATAATAAAAAGGTGGACTTTTTTCAATTGACTCCTTTTTTCACATGTTTGCTAAATTGAAAGAAAATGCATATAGGATTTTTTCGTTAGATTTTTGTCAAAGGAAACTTGCAAATGCTCGTTTCCTAATTTGACAAATATCTAACTCGATGTAATAAATATAGCTTCTACAACGCGATCGAGTTGATTATGGAATTTCTAACATCGAGAGAAATAAATTTGATTATTTTAATGGCGAGGCTTGCCGAGTGATTAAAATATCAAATTTATTTCTCGAGATGTTAGAAATTCCATAATCATCGAGAATTAAGTTGTAGATGGTTTTTCTCTAATGTTTAAAGGTAAGAAATTGCAAAAGGTCGCTCATCAATTGCACGTGCAAATCCGCTGAGAGCAAATTTCTCTCTAGAGGTGAGAAATATTTTTTCACAAATGGTTGAGAGGTTGATAAATCGGATGAAAATCCGTATCTCATCACTTATAGTTGTGAAACCTGTATTTCTTACTTCTAGAGAAAATTTTGTTCTCAGTATAATTGCACGTGCATTGGTGAACAACCTTTTGCATTTTTTTTAACAAGTAGACATTAAAGAAATATATTTAAGGAACGTGTCTATGGGACACGGTCACACGGATGCCCCCACTAGGCCCCAAACAGAAAATCGATGTTCAACAGACCTGAAAGTCGCTTAGGCCGTATAGTTTGTCATACTGGACCATCCTACCAAGTTTCAAATCATTTCCATGTACGATTTCTGAAAGGCTTGACAAATATTTTCAAGTCGATTTTCATAGATTTTCACATCGGCCTAGTCCAAAACAGGACGTAGATGTCCCACACACACGAAAGTCAATTAAAACGTAGAGTTTCCATTCTGAACCATACTACAAAGTTTCAAATCATTCCCATGTACGGTTTCTGAGAAAAGTTTGACAGAAATTTTCAAGTTGATTTTCATAGATTTTTATATTGGCCTAGTCCCAAACAGGAAGAAGTTGTCCGACAGACCTGAAAGTCGCTTAGGACGTAGTCTGCCATACTGAACCCTCTTACCAAGTTCCAAATCATTCCCATGTACGGTTTCTGAGAAAAGCTTGACAGACATTTTCAAGTTGATTTTCAAAGATTTTCATATTGGCCTAATCCAAAACAGGAAGTAGATGTCCGACAGACCTGAAAGTGTCTGAGGGCGTACAGTTTGGCATAATGAACCATCCTTCCAAGTTTCAAATTATTCCCATGAACGATTTCTGAGAAAAACTTAATAATTTTTTAAAGTCAAATTTCCTGTTTTTTTTTTCATATCGCCCTAGTCCAAAACAGGAAGTAGATGTCCCACACACATAAAGGTCAATAAGAACGTACAGTTTGCCATACTGAACCATCCTACATGTACCAAGTTTTAAATCATTCCCATATACGGTTTCTGAAAAAAGCTTGACAGACATTTTCAAGTTGATTTTCATATTGGCCTTGTCCCATGCAGGAAGTAGATGTCCAACAGACCTGAAAGTCGCTTAGGTCGAAGAGTTTGTCATACTGAACCATCCTATGTGCTACCAAGTTTCAAATCAATCCCATGTATGGTTTCTGAAAAAAGGTAGACCAAAATTTTCAAGTTAATTTTCATATTTTCCTAGCCCAAAACAGGACGTCGATGTCAAACATACCTGAAAGTCGTTGATGACATACAGTTTGTCATACTGAACCATCCTATCAACTTTCAAATCATTCCCATGTACGGTTTCTGAAAAAAGCTTGACAGACATTTTCAAGTTGGTTTTCATAGATTTTCATATTGGCTTAGTCCCAAACAGGAAGTAGATGTACAACAGACTTGAAAGTCGCTTAGGGTGTACAGTTTGGCATGCTGAACCATTCTACCAAGTTTCAATCATTCCCGTGTATGGGTTCTGAGAAAAGCTTGACAGACATTTTCTAGTTGATTTTCATAGATTTTCATATTGACCTAGTCCCAAACAGGAAGTAGATGTCCAACAGACCTGAAAGTCACTCAGTACATGTACGTACAGTTTGCCATAGTGAACCATCCTACTTAGTTTCAAATCATTCCCATGTTTAACTTCTGAGAAAAGCTTGACAGAAATTTTCTAGTTGATTTTCATAGATTTTCATATTGACCTAGTGGCAAACAGAAAGTAGATGTCTGACAGACCTGACGATCGATAAGGACATACAGTTTGTCATACTGAACCATCCTACCAAGTTTCATCTACAGTTTCTGAGAAAACTTGATGGAAATTCGTACGGACGGACAGACATGGGTAAAACTTAATGTCCCCATTGACATATCATTGTGGGGCTTAAAAATCTTCTACAACTTAATTCTGTATGATTATGGAATTTCTAACATCTCAGGAAATAAATTTGATATCTTAATTGCTGGCCAGTTTCACCATTAAAACAAGCATTCTGATAGTATTGCAAAACAATACATAGTCCCCTACCGGCCTCATATTTCAGTCACTGGCAACAATTTGTCAAACAAATAAATACCTAAACTTGATCAGTTTATTATCTACAAGGAACAATAAAGTGCAGAAAATAAAATAACTCCAATAAAAATTTGAGGACTGGCACAAAACTCAAGTTTGATCTGTAACTCATCATGGTAAACTCACATACCAAAAATCAGTTCATTATCTATAAGCGTTTAGAAAACAAGAGGCTCCCAGGAGCCTGAATCGCTCACCTGGTCTTGATGTCAACCCTATGAAGAACTTTGTAGAGCTAAATAAGCTGAACATTTAAGCAAGAAACAGCTTTTCTTTATCTGCTATAGTTTTCACTATATAAGCCAACAAGATTGCTACGCGTAGCCATGTGTCCCCCGCCGCCGCATAAAAGTTGTGTGGTATGTCATTCAAGCAATATATTCTCTGAGAAACGATATAAATAGGTTGTCAGAATATGGGATGATCACCTGTTAACAGTACCCTATCAGTGTGTAAAGTTTCAGCAACATCCGTTCAGTAGTATCCGAGGAGTTGCACCCACAAAAATGTTTGATATGACAAAGTCCCATTTTTCGGACCTGAAAATCACAAATTCGTAAAAACTCAAAAACTGTAAATATTGTTTCAAATTTTTTTTCGTATTATTATAGAGTACCTTTTGTTCTATCAGCCTACAAAATTTCAGAACCCTGTGCACCTAGGTAACCGAGATATTGGATGTTCTATATTTTGACCTTTCTTCCCCGTTTCCATGGAAACGGCGGCCATTTTGAAAATTCAAATATGGGATGATCACCTACTAATAGTACCCAATCAGTGTGTAAAGTTTCAGCAACATCGGTTCTGTAGTGTCCGAGGAGTTGCACCCACAAAAACGTTTGACAAAGTCCCATTTTTTGGACTGAAAAATCACAAATTCGTAAATAACTCGAAAACCGTAAATATCGCTTCAAAATTTTTTTTCGTATTAATATAGAGTACCTTTTGCTCTATCAGCCTACACAATTTCAGAAACCTGTGCACCTAGGTAACCGAGATATTGAATGTCCTATATTTTGACCTTTTCCCTGTTTCCATGGAAACGGCGGCCATTTTCAAAATTTCAAATATGGGATGATCATCTACTAATTGTACCCTATCACTGTGTAAAGTTTCAGCAACATCTGTTCAGTAGTGTCCGAGGAGTTGCACCCACAAAAAACGTGACGGACGGACAGACGGACGGAGGGACAGAGACCATTACTAAGTCCCTCCGACGCTATTTTTCACCTTTAAGGGGTCATCTGACAACTTCGACCCTATGGAGACTTTTGTAGAGCTAAATGAGCTGAACATTTAAGCAAACAACAGCTTTTCTCTATCTGCAATAGTTTACATTCTATCAGCCAAAAACATGAAAAAAACGCTATGTTTCACCTTTATTAAGGGGCTGTAACCTTTATAAGGGATCATCTGACAACTTTGAGCAAGTGGAAACTTTTGATGCTGAAGCAGCAGGGTGGCATCATATTTCATCTATCTCTTATACTTTTTGATTTACAAGCCAAAAACAGTAGTCTGACCCCTGGTCTATTTTTAGTAACGGTGGCCATGTTTTTTGACGGATCAAAAATCGAAACACAAGTATGGTGCAGGACACCCTAAGGATCATTCATTACAAGTTTCATTAAATTCTGTTCAGTAGTTTCAGAGGAGAAGATTTTTTAATAAAAAATGATACGACGACAACAGGTTGAACCCTGTACCTTTTAGGCCCAATATGGATAGTCAATTGCTCTGGACACATGCAGTCCATAGTGAACTTACAAAGGTTTTTGACACATGCCTTCTTTGGTGGACTTTCCACCCACATTTAACAAGGAATTCATTAGATTTTAACTATTTTAAAAGCAAACAGAAAACTAGAGGCTCCCAGGAGCCTGAATCGCTCACCTGATCTCTTATGCCAAAGTTTGAATAAATTTCACAAACTTTCAAGTATACAAAGTTGCAAAACAATCCTTTCAGTGGTTTCAGAGAAGATTTTTGGAAATCAGTTTAAATCAATAGAAAAAAAACAGTTAAAGGGCAATAACTACTGTAAGGACCTTTTGATGCTGAACATTAGAGGTTGCTTCCGATTTTCTTTATCTCTTTTACTTTTTGAGTTATAAGCCAAAAACAATGGTTTGACCCCCCTGTTCTATTTTTAGCAACAGCCGCCATGTTGGTTGGTCGACATGTATATAATACACAAACTTGGTAGAGGACATCCTAAAGATCATGTATACCAAGTATCAATGCAATCCCTTCAGCAGTTTTAGAGAAGAAGATTTTTGAAAATCAGTGTAAATTAATGGAAAAAACAGTTAAAGGGGAATAACTCTTTAACGGCTGATCTGAAAATTTAGACCCTGAAATCATTTTAGTAGATCTTAATGAGCTAAACAATTCTGCAATGCTAACTTTTCCTCTAGCTCTTACGGTTTTCAAGATATTGTCCAAAAACTGCAAAAATGGTCAAATTTGATGATTAAAGGGCAATAACTCCTATAGGGAGTCGTTTCACAACTTCGACTCAATGGAGAGATTCGTAGAGCTTTTGATGCTGAACAAGGAAGGTTGCTTCGGATTTTCTCTATCTTTCATACTTTTTGAGTTATAAGCCAAAAACAATGGTCTGACCCCCCTATTCTATTTTTAGCAACGGCGGCCATGTTGGTTGGTTGACATGTATATAATTCACAAACTTGGTAGAGGACATCCTAAAGATCATGTATACCAAGTATCAATACAATCCCTTCAGTAGTTTTAGAGAAGAAGATTTTTGAAAATCAGTGTAAATTAATGGAAACAAGAGGCTCCCAGGAGCCTGAATCGCTCACCTGACATATATGCCTGAAGTAAAGGTTATTAGGCAAAATCTATTTGACGTTGAAAGGGTCATAAGATTAATAAGGGGGTCATCTGACAATATGGTGGATATTAAGGTGCTGATCACTTTTGTTCTCAATCAAAATCTAAAAATCTGTCACACTTTTTGAGTTATTTGCAAAAAAATTCAGTTTAACCTAATGTTCTATTTTTAGCCACAGTGGCAATGTTTTACAACCAATCAAAAATCCCCACAACAGTTTTATACACCTAATAATAATAAACAATAATACCAAGTTTGGTTCTGATTGGACTTAAAGTGTCAGAGGAGTTAACATTTTCAATATAATGAGGAAATGCAGTTAAAATGCTCAATTTTGAAGTTCCAAGGGCAATAACTCCTCAAAGGAAAGGTCCTACAACGTTGACCCTGTTACATATTTTGTAGATCTTGATGCACTTAACAATATGCAATTTAAATTTCTCAAATATCTTGTATAGTTTTCAAGATATTGAGCTAAACAGGTGCGAAATTTGCAAAAAATCCACAAAAAGGGCAATAACTCCTACATGGGTTGTTGGATTTTCTTCAAAATTACAGGGTAGGTAGATCTTGGATGCTGATCACTTTTACCCTCGCCAGAATTTTGATATCTGTAGCCCTTTTAGAGTTATTTGCAAAAAACTGCCATTTACCCCTATGTTCTATTTTTAGCCACAGTGGCAATGTTTTACGACCAATCAAAAATCCCCACATCAGTTCTATACACCTAATGCTAATAAACAACTATACCAAGTTTGGTTCCATTTGAACTTAAAGTGTCAGAGGAGTTAACGTTTTCAATGTAATGAGGAAATGCTGTTAAAATGCTAAATTTTGACGTTCTAAGGGCAATAACTCCTAAAAGGAATGGTCCTACAACGTTGACCCTATTACATATTTTGTAGTTCTTGATGTGCTTAACAATATGCAATTTAAATTTCTAAAATATCTAGTATAGTTTTCAAGATATTGAGCTAAACAGGTGCAAAATTTGCAAAAAATCCACAAAAAGGGCAATAACTCCTACATGGGTTGTTGGATTTTCTTCAAAATTACAGGGTAGGTAGATCTTGAGGTGCTGATCACTTTTACCCTATGCCATATGCCAGAATTTTGATATCTGTAGCCGTTTTTGAGTTATTTGCAAAAAACTGCATTCTACCCCTATGTTCTATTTTTAGCCATGGCGGCCATGTTTTACGACGAATCAAAAATCCCCACATCAGTTCTAAGCACCGAATGCTAATGAACAACCATACCAAGTTTGGTTGCAATTGGACTTATGGTGTCAGAGGAGTTAACGTTTGAAAAAGTTTACGGACGGACGACGGACGGACGACGGACGCCAAGTGACGTCAAACAGTTAAAGGGGAATAACTCTTAAACGGCTGATCTGACAATTTTGACCCTGAAATGATTTTTGTAGATCTCAATGAGCCTAACAATTTTGCAATACTAACTTTTCCTCTAGCTCTAACGGTTTTCAAGATATAGTCCAAAAACTGCTAAAATGGTCAATTTTGATGATTAAAGGGCAATAACTCCTATAAGGAGTCGTTTTACAACTTCGACTCAATGGAGAGATTTGTAGAGCTTTTGATGCTGAACATGGAAGGTTGCTTCGGATTTTTTCTATCTCTTATACTTTTCGAGTTATAAGCCAAAAACAATGGTCTGACCCCCCTGTTCTATTTTTAGCAACGGCGGCCATGTTGGTTGGTCGACCTGTATATAATTCACAAACTTGGTAGAGGACATCCTAAAGATCAAGTGTACAAAGTTTCAAAGCAATCCCATCAGTGGATTCAGAGAAGAAAATCTTTGAAGAAAAGTTAACGACGGACGACGGACGCCTAACGATGACAATAGCTCACATGACCCTTCAGGTCAGGTGAGCTAAAAACAGTTAAAGGGGGATAACTCTTAAACGGCTGATCTGACAATTTAGACCCAGAAATCATTTTAGTAGATCTCAATGAGCTAAACAATTCTGCAATGCTAACTTTTCCTCTAGCTCTAACGGTTTTCAAGATATTGTCCAAAAACTGCAAAAATTGTCAAATTTGATGATTAAAGGGCAATAACTTCTATAAGGAGTCGTTTCATAACTTCGACTCAATGGAGAGATTCGTAGAGCTTTTGATGCTGAACAAGGAAGGTTGCTTCGGATTTTCTCTATCTCTTATACTTTTTGAGTTATAAGCCAAAAACAATGGTCTGACCCCCCTGTTCTATTTTAAGCAACGGTGGCCATGTTGGTCGGTCGACATGTATATAATTCACAAACTTGGTAGAGGACATCCTAAAGATCATGTATACCAAGTATCAATGCAATCCCTTCAGTGGTTTCAGAGAAGAAGATCTTTGAAGAAAAGTTAACGGACGACGGACGACAGACGACGGACGACAGACGACGGACGGACGACGGACCCTTAACGATGACAATAGCTCACATGACCAGGTGAGCTAAAAATTATATTTGCAATATCATATTTAGTACATGTACTAACATTTCAATATCCCCACTCAATTTTATATTAAGAAATAGACCCTATTCTTGGTTAATCTATTATCATTGATGTTTTTTACGCAATAAAAAAGTTTCGATTTTGGCCCTAATTAAGTAATGGGGGGGGAAAGGGGGTCACAAAAAATAATTCTCAATTGTGTATCCGCTAATCGACAAGAACAAACATGCAATAAAAATTTTCAAAATCGGATCTAAAGTAAAAAATATCAATTTTGGTCCCCTTTGGCCCCTAATTTCATAACAGGGGGAAAAAGGGCGGTCGCAAAAATTTATTCTCAATTTTGCATCTGCTATTTGACAAGAACAAACATGCAAAAAAAATTTTCAAAATTGTACCACAAATAAAAAAGTTTCTATTTTTACCTCTTTTGGACCCTAATTACATAATAGGGGGAAAAGGGAGAGGGTTGCAAAATATCATTCTTAATTTTGTATCCACTATTTGACGAGAACAAACATGCAAAAAATTCAAAATCGGATCACAAATAAAAAAGTTTTGATTTTGGCCCCTTTTGGCTCTTAACTATATAGCGGGAAAAAAGGGCACAAAAATGCATCAGGTTCATTCTTTTCTTGTAAGAAACATTCTTGACAAATTTCACAGCAATAGGCCAACTAGGACCAAAGTTAGGGTGGAAACGAATAAAATATATGAATTTTTTGCCCCTTTTGGGCCCCTAATTTCCAAACGAAAAAAAGGGGGAAACCCAAAATCAATCCCATTCATCCTTTTATGGTAAGGAACATCACTGTCAAATTTCATAGCAATCAGATAACTAGAACTACAGTTATTGTTGTAACAAACAAAACAAGAGGCTCCCAGGAGCCTGAATCGCTCACCTGGTCTTGATGTTGACCCTGTACTTTTGTAGAGCTAAATGAGCTGAACATTTAAGCAAGCAACAGCTTTTCTCTACCTGCAATAGTTTTCATTCTATAGGCCAAAAACACCATTTTTCACCTATAAGGGGCCATAACCCCTATAAGGAGTCATCTGACAACTTCGACCCTATGGAGACTTTTGTAGAGCTAAATGAGCTGAACATTTATGCAAGCAACAGCTAATCTCTATCTGCAATAGTTTTCATTCTGTAGGCCAAAAACATGAAAAAATGCTATTTTTCACCTTTAAGGGGCCGTAACCCCTATAAGGGGTCATCTGACAACTTTGACCAAATGGAGACTTTCGTAGAGCTTTTGATGCTGAATCAGTAGCGTGGCCTTAGATTTCCTCTATCTCTTATACTTTTTGATTTATAAGCCAAAAACAGTAGTCTGACCCCCCTAGTCTATTTTTAGTAACGGCAGCCATGTTTTTTAACGGATCAAAAATCAAAACACAAGTTTGGTGCAGGACACCCTAAGGATCATTCATACCAAGTTTCATTAAATTCTGTTTGGTAGTTTCAGAGGAGAAGATTTTTGAAAAATTGTTAACAGACGACGACGACGACAGACGACGACGACAGACGACGACGACGGACGCCAAGTGATGGTAATAGCTCACATGGACCTTCGGTCCAGGTGAGCTAAAAATAGTATTTTTGGCCCCTAATTTCTAACCGAAAAAAGGGGGGACCCCCAAAATCAATCCCATCTATCCTTTATTGGTAAGGAACATCATTGTAAAATTTCATAGCAATCGAAAACTAGAACTAAAGTTATTGTGGGAACAGACGCAGACGCAGACGACAGCATCATACCATTATACGTCCGCAAAAAAATTTGCGGTCTTATAAAAATTGTTAACAGAGGGCCAGGACGGACGCCAAGTGATGGTAAAAGCTAACATGGACCTTCAGTCCAGGTGAGCTTAAAAGTGCTGAAAACTGAAATTTCAGTGAATTTTCAAAGTTCAAAGGCCATAACTCCCATAAAAATTTGTGGACAGGAACAAAACTCAAACTTGATCTGTAACTCATTATGGTTAACACACATATTAAAAATGAAAGAATATGGAATATGTTCCAAAAAGGGACGATCCACATATTGAAATGATTTTAATAAATGTACAAAAGCAAAATTTCACTGTGTGAGAAACACTATTCTGGATTAACCTTCATCAGACACACTAGGAGTAGAAAAACGGAAAGGCAATCCCACCAATGGTTTTAGAGAAGAAAATGTTTGAAGAAAAGTTAACGAACGGACGGACCGACGATGAACACTTAACGATGACAATAACTCACCTGACCCTTCGGGTCAGGTGAGCTATAAAAGGGGTGACTCCCAAAATCATTGCCATTCATCCTTGTATGGTAAGGAACATCACTGTCAAATTTCATAGCAATCGGATAACTAGAACTAAAGTTATTGTGGAAACAAACAAAAAAGTAGTATTTTTGGCCCTATTTTGGCCCCTTATTTCAAAACGAAAATTAAGGGGACCCATAAAATCAATCCCATTCATCTTTTTATGGTAAGGAACATCATTGTCAAGTTTCATAGCAATCGAATAACTGGAACTAAAGTTATTGTGGAAACACTAAAAAGTTAACAGACAACGACGACGACGACAACAAAGACGACAACAACAGCATCATACCATAATACGTCTGCAAATATTTTGCGGTCGTATAAAAATCAGTTCATTATCTATAAGTGTTTAGAAAAAGAGTGTGGAAAACAAAAATTTCAGTGAATTTTCAAAGTTCAAAGGGCCATAACTCCCATGAAAATTTGTTGACCAGCACGAAACTCAAACTTGATCTGTAACTCATCATGGTTAACTCACATACCAATGACAGTTCATTATCTATAAGCGTTTAGAAAAAAAGTGCGAGAACTGAGGCATGACAGACGGACAGACAGTCGACAGACAGACAGAGTGCAAACCTATAGTCCCCTTCGGCCAGTAGGGGACTAATAATCAAATTCATTTTCCTTGATGATAGAAATTCTATAATTAACTCGACTGCATTGTAGAAGCTATATATCATTGTATAATGGGGGATGTATAGTCGTTTTTATAAATCCTTCCATATGAAAGCTGGTTCGCTCACTATGAGCCAATCAATGTCATAATAAATTTTACAGGCACTACCTTTAAATGAACAACATTGTCAACCAAAAGTAGTGGCTTCATGAGGGAATCAAGTTTGTGACTGGACAATTTTTTAGGTTGTAACTAGCAATATGTTTGTTATGACGTGACATTTAATAAAAGTCGTAGTAAAATTTCTCACATGCCCAGGTATTTTAAAGTTTGTCATTGGTTAAACCTTTGATTGTTACATAAATAGAATATGGAAGGTATTATTGCAATGGCCCTAAATAGATGTTCATGAATAACAACGTAACAATCTTATAGAAATTACTTGACACAGTTGTAAAAAGTCTGAATTCATTATCATACTGTTTTTTTATTATTTCAATACATGTTTGTTATACAAATCTATTAAATATTGATGATTCAAATCCTCTGTGTGTATAGTCAATCTTTCATTTGCTGGCTGTTCCTAGCAAAAACCTGAAAATATATAAATAGTAGTATAACTAGTGAATGATTCTGAAAATGAGGAAATATTCAACAAGTGGCCAAACAACCCAATAATCCATGCATTTTTGAATTAGTTTATATTTCTAATATTTTTAGCTATTGTAATACCTGATTGTTAAATTCTTAATTGTTTAAAACACAACGTTTCTTTCCTAGTACTATACACATGGTCAAAATTTGGCTTCATTGTACCAACATTTTGGCTTTGAGTACTTTTCATTCAATACTTTGAGTTTTTGATCTTCCAATGTTTGATTCAAATGCTGCTGATGAGAAGTTACTCCTTGAAATATCGATATACAGCATAACCAAATTAATTGTTTTTATACCCGTTTTGGTATTTTTTTTTTAATGAAAGTCAGTCATAAGGATGGTTTTTGACATCAATTAACATTTAAGCTGACAGCCAACAACATTTCTTTATGTTTTCTGCAATATTAGGTATTTTAGCTTAATAAAAGACTTCTATTCAAAATAACAGAAACCATTAAGACCAGATGAACAGACATGTTCAAATACTGAAGACCAAATAGTCAAATTGATCAGCAAAATCATTTATGTTACAATTTATTGTCTAGACTACAGTTAAAGGGAATATTTCTGTGTGGTTCCACATTTTCCTGTTTTTAAAATGTGATTCTTAGGTTTAATTTTCATCAAAATATACAAATTTAAACTAGTTGGAACTCATTTTTTGTTTGACTTTCTTTTTCACAATTTTTAAAAAAGATATCTTCAATGCAAAATTTGCAATTAAAGGTAATAGCAAAACTACCAAACTGGAAGGTTCTTTCTCAAATTTATGAGAGAAAAGCCTAAACAAGGCAAGAAGATAAAAAAAAGCTACGCAGAGCGCAGCATGATATGACTGCAACAAGTTTAACCCTGTACGTTGGAGGCCTAATATGGATAGTCCATTGCTTTGGTCACATGAAGCCCATGGTGGACTTAAAAAGCTTTTTGACACATGCATCCTGTGGTTGACTTAAAAATGCATTTTTGACACATATATATATACATCAACATCTAATACAAAAAGCCTTATTTATATACATGTTATAACTACAAGTAAATTTTAAGTACAAAATGTATAAAACTATTTGCCTTGACGAACTTTTAAAAATTGGTGTTTTTGGCCCCTTTGACCCCTTATTTCTAGAAAACGGTAAGAGATATTGCAAATCTGATTGAAAAACGCAGTCAGGGATTTTCACAAGGATTCCAATGAAAAAAAAATTTGAAAATCGGACCAAAAATAAAAAAGTTGATTTTATGGGCGTGGCCTGTCTTTAGCCCCCTGTAGCAATGTAATGGTGAAATACATATCAAAATCATAGACACATTTAGCAGACAGAATTTTATGAGCACTTCAACAAAAGAAGAATTTTTAAAATTGAATGAATAATGAACATTCTACAACAGTTTTGTCAATACACCCGTTTTAGCCCCTATGGCCCTTTTTTTGACAACAGTAGGGGCCACAAACCCCAAATACAAAACCAACATTCCTTTAGTGGATATAATCATCATATTTAAACTTCATAACAATTGGCTGGCCCACTACAACTTAATATTGGTAAAAAGCTATTTGCCTGAACAAACTTTTATAAAATGGCGTTTTTGGCCCCTTTGACCCCTTATTTCTCAAAATGGTAAGAGAAATTGCAAATCTGATTAAAAAACACAGGCAGGGATTTTTACAAGGATTCCAAGGAAAAAAGATTTTGAAAATCGGACCACAAATAAAGAAGTCGATTTTTTGGGTGTGGCCCCTTTTTGACCCCTTATAGCAATGTAACGGTTCAAGATACATCAAAGGTGTTGTTACATTTTGTTGACAGAATTTTTTGAGAAATACTATAAAAAAAGAATGATCAAAATCGGATGAAATTAAACATTCTACAGACGTTTTGTCAATACACCCGTTTTAGCCCCTTTTGGCCCTTTTTCCTAAAACTGTAGGGGCCAGAAACCCAAATGCAATACCAACCTTCCTTTAGTGGTTATAAGCATCATATCAAAATTTTATAACAATTGGTACACTTCAACTAAAGTTATCGCACAGAAACCAAAATGTCTAAAGAGGACGACAACGACGACGACGACAACAACATTGCCATACTATAATACGATCGCAAAAAATTTGCAGTCGTATAAAAACTAATCCTGGTCTAAAAACTCAAATATTTCCCATGCTTAGTTGATACTAAACATCCTTCTTACCATTCATTTCTGGCTGTGACAGCTTCTTTTCTGACTAGTCTCTTCTTATCATCTAATGCCTTCTCTAGTCCTCGAATGACTTGGCTTTTATAGGGCAGAACAGTATGGGTAGGGAGTACAGTCAATACACCTAAACACTGCAAAGCACTTTGTCTCAATTTCTGAAAAAGAAGCCAGGCAAATTACAAACACTTTCTTCAAAGTTGCTGAGAATATCTGAGGTCAACACCCAAAATTTTACAGTAAATATCTATTTAAATTGTTCAAATTAATAGGTTCACATTAACAAAATGTTAATATTCAATGTGCAATGTTTGAAAGCTGTATGATGGACAGTCTGAATCTTGTTTGTATGTGCAAGAAAAAAAAACAATGTCTCCCCTTGTTTTTCAAAAAAAATCTAAGGGTTATAACTTTCAGAAAATTTTAAGGATAAAAATTCCCTGTAAATATGAACAACTACTTATGTTGTGCTTGCTATATACCAAGTTTCATTAAATAATTTAGAGTACAATAGTTTAAATTTAAAGTGTTAGGCAGAATAATTATGTGAACAGAAAGGACAATACCAATATGTCTGCCAATGAAAGAAAACCCAAAAAAATGTTCCCAAGACATGCTGTCCAACTTTTTTTATTGAAAAGTTACTTCAACCTGAAGGTTCATCTGATATGAGACAGACAAACAGACTCAAACATTTAATGCCTGTTTACTTTGGTATGTGGGACCTAAAAATAGTTCTAATAAGTACACTTTTGATATCCCCATTACCATAGATAACTGGTTCCTTGACAACTTCAATAATTGGGGAACCAGTGAGTCAACATGTGTTGACACTATTTCAGGTGCATCATGGGCCAGGTCATAAATTGTGTCTGTTGTTGACATCTGAAGTTCAAGGTCATCACTCATCAAGGAATGGATCATTAATGGAAAAAGCTTAAAAATAAAAACAAAAAAAAAATTAAATGCAAATTCTGTAGAAGATAAAAAAATATATTCAAGATATGTTTACAGAAAATGTCATAATACCAAAAATTTTATCATTTGATGCCAATTTTATTGTTTTGCATTGTAAATGTTTAGATTAAAAAACTAATCAAAGAGCATTTGTTAAGATTGCTGAAATGTATGACAAATTATCTATTGATAAATACAGAATGTAAAGGATTCTTTTTAATCTAAATTATTGAAATGCTATTGGAAGAATTTTGAAGTGTGGAATTCATTTTGCAAAAGCATGAAGCTTGGCAATGTAATTTAAATTCTACAGTATGATGCTATACATGTACCACAATACATGAATGTATTTGATTGTAAATACTAGTATAGCAAAATACAACTCACTGGGGGTAACTCATTCAATAACACTTGTTTGGGCAAAGTTCTCAACATTGATGACAGCACATGAAGATAATTCTTTCTTGTTCCTGAAAGTCAAAACTAGAACATGTACATGATGTATAAATGCTAATACAAGAGGGAAAATGATTTATAATGTGACAGGTGTATTGCAACAAAGTGCTGCACTCCACTCGCAAAAAGACTAAAAAATTCTATCACTTGTGAAAGATCAGCCAGTCTTTTCCAAGAACTTATGTAAGAACCCATAAATCTTTGCTTTTTGAACTTGACTGCTCTTTTGGTATTTCTTTCTTTCATATTAGTTTTATGATAGCATACTACCTTCATGGTAAAGTATAAACTTTAATCTGAACGTAAACCTGATTCGGAACAGACTGACAGACAGAACTAAACAATATATGCCACTACATATGTTGGCAGGGCATAAATAGAAATTGTACACTTTATACTTGGAACAAATGTCCACTGCCATTGCTATATTCAACTTTATGCATTAGGGTAACAAAATGGACTATAAAATCTTTCAATTTTATGTTGTTTTTCTCATTGAGCATGATCTATAACTTGTATGTCTTGATTTGCCTGTACCAAGTCAGGACCATTGCAATCCACCAATTCTCCGGTATGACTAATTCGTTTTTGTCATTTTCTCTGGACTATGAGATTGATCATTCAATTTTGGTAGTTTTGTCATTACCTTTATTTGAAATGGACGATGTATGGAGAATTTTTTACTATAATTTTTGCAACTGACCTTGATCTGCTTTTTCAAAAGACTTGACTAGAACTGAAACATTTTCTACAAACAGCCGTTGTTTGTACATCATGCGTATCACAGATCTCATTGGTTTGTTAAGAACCTCCTCAGAGTCTGTCAAAATTATGTTAAACCCTTCAGAAACTTCATGTCCTATATCTGGGTCACTGAGTAAAGACATGAGCTGGAAGAAAAAAAGTTATTTAAGTCAGATGTTAGTTATTCATATTTATTTCTGTACATGTAGTAGTAAAATTTCTACACAGTCAGTCTTTTTAGGTTTTTACTTTAAAGCAAATACATGGTATACATGTATGTTGCATAACTATGTTCTTAAATTTATGTTTTCACAAATTTAAATCATCTACATGCATGTTATAAGCATCTTTTAACTTTAACACTGTAAAGATCTAAATTAATTGATAGAATCTTATTAATTATTGACTTTAGATTCAGAGTGAAATGGAATGAGGTTTATGCAGTAAAGGAATGCCTAATGCAAACATTTACCTACCTTCATTTAACATGGTAATTTCTTTATAAGACAATTTTAAAATAAGGTTGAGTAAATAAACGAAATACATGTATGATCACAAGTTTTGTGAATGCATCTGATTTAATGAGTGTGCAAAACTTGTTCTAGTTGAATCAGTTGTGTTCCTGCAAGAGTGATCATGTTTGGTTATTCATGAGACCTACTAAAATATCCTTCTTGTTATAAAGATAAAACACAGACATTTTATTGCTTTTAAGAAATTTATGAATGGTGTAGGAATTTAACTGTCAATAGTCATGCCGACAACCCAACACAATTCATGATGTCATAATTGGCAGTTGGGGGGAAAGTGAAACAAGAGTGGCATTTTTGGGGGTTATTTTCATACCGAATTTCCTTCACTCTGGAAAATCAATATTTCATTCACATCTATATGCACAAGAATAATCTAACCATGTGGAATCTAACAATAAACTTACAAACATGACTAATGACTGTGCAGTTGGGTGACCTCTCATCACAAGGGCTTTGGTTAACCATATTATTACAGGTAACTCTGACCTTCGACCTTCTGAACTCTGGGTCAAATTCTGTACATTCTGCTGAATTTCTGTCAAGTTTATTTGCTGTAAGACTAAAAAGACACAACAAAATATTAATTTTTAAGTATAATTCTGAGGAAACAGGTTAAAAAAAAAATTTTGTGGGGACTGCATAGTTTTTGATAAAAAGTAACTCGGTAGGTATGGAAACATATCAAAAGCCATTTTTCCATGTTTCACTTTTATTATACAGAGGTGCAAATCTTGAAAATCTGAATTGCCAGAGGTTAAGAGGCATAATTTTTGTGACTTTATTCTGTACAATATTCTATATAGTTGCTATCATAAGATCGTGAAAAGAAGTGTTCCTTTTCTGATATATCTCATGGATTTGACCTGGAAGGCCAGTTAGACAACATGGCCAAGGACAGTCATGGTAGAGTTGAAGATTGACACTTGAAATGAGGAGAGGCAAAGAAGGACCTAAGTGGAAAAAAAATAATGCAGCCTCATGTGTCACCAGAGACCAAGAGGATTAAGTAAGTTAACTTACGATCTGGATGTTTGTTTACTAGCCCTGCCAAACATTTAGAAGCAGATAGTTGTGTATTTCTATCCTGTGACTTCCTTGACAATGCCAATAGTTTCTGTACATATTCTTCTTCATCTGGAAGCTAAACCAAAAACATTTCAGTTCACAAGAAAACAACAACAAAAATTAGAAATGTGGAAATTAAATATTTAAAAAAAAAATAATATCCAGGGGCAGACAATACATGAACATAGATGGGATTCAGAAACAAGAACTTCTTTAATTCCATCTCCCTTTACTCTGTCGAAAGGCTGCAGTTCCCTAGGACATTCTTTTCATTTCAAAAGTTCATTTTCAATTTTGTCATGTATAAATGGTGACAATTTAAATATTACCTTCTCATTACAACAGCATATTACAGGTGTTACCAAGGAAACCAACTGTGTTTGTGACGGTAATGATGACAACTGGAAAAGAATAAATATATAGAACTACAAGAATACTGACAAGAAGAGCTAAATGTCGAAAAAATTTTCCAACCAAAAAAAATATGTCATGGATTAACATGAAATTTTTATAGTACTTAATGATACTAAGCCTTAATAAATAAATATTATCATTCTTGTTAGAAAGGATGCAGACTTTGTCAGAAAATAGCATTCTCAATCACAACAACATCATTATTATTGTGAAATAATAAATGTTCGTGGGGTATCAATTTTCATGGTTTTTGTGGGTCAGGCAAACCACAAATTTAAATTCCCAAACAAACAGAAAGTTAAACACTGATTTTATAGCGAGCATAGCTCGCAAGCGCAAGTCTTGGATATATGCACGTACGAAACTAACGTGTCTCGAAGCTTAATCGCCCCATACCATCTCGCCCCAAATACATTATATGAACAAAACGTAGTCCCTTTTAGCTATGCTCGCATTTAGGCAATGCCTACTCCATATTAGAGAATGTTTTAATTCATGAATCCCAAAACATGCAATTTACTCTTAATCTACGAATATTGATTCCTACAAATTTAAGAACTTTCACAGTAAATCATACGGATTCTAAGTAAATCTGCATAAAAGCTCTGTTGAAATTAATTCTGAATTTTATCATGGGATTACCCTTTAGTTAAATTATTAGAAAGAGAATTTTAAACAGATAGAAAAAAAACTTACATCAAATGGTTTAAAATCCACATCATTTATACCCTGGTCTGTCAAATTTCCTTGGAGAAATATCTTTGAAGTTACTGAATACAGCTCTAATATTTGACTAGAAAATAATAAAATATACATTCAAAGACATTTGGAAAAGAAGCACATACATGTACTAGGATTTATTTTGGAGTTTTTTTTAAAGGGGATTTCATTAATTTACAGAATAAAACACTTGAAATTAATACAAAAACAAAAATATGTCTTATGGACATTATGCTGCATCTTACAGCATTTGCAAAGGACAGACAGACAAACAGACCCGAACACTTTATGCCCCCCTCAGATGGGGCATAAAAACACAAGTCCCAAGTAATACCTACTTTTTAAGTACACATTCTATTTTTGATCTCTCAAATGTACAGCAGAGGGTCTACCATAGAGTGTGTATTGTCTTCCCTTACTGGATTTGACCAACCCTAACTAATCACATGCAATGCTACATGTATGTTCCAATTTTGAATGAAGTAATGTCGATAGGACATTAAGTAGACAACTAAGCAAAAATAGCAATGCTACATGAGCATGGCACACATGTTAACTAATTACCCTTCCAGTGCCCCAGTGTTTGTCTTTTTTTTCATGAGACTGAGCTGAGGTTTGAAGTAAAGCTGTGTTTTGAGCTTTGAGTGTAAAAGTGACTATAATTTTCTGTTTAGAGTGTCACTTGGTTCTGTCTTTGCTAACTAGGCTCTGGGATTCAAATACACCATTCATGTTTTTGTCTTTGTTTTTCTTGACCCAGATTGATTTACAAAATTCCTTACATAATTTGACACACTGAATTGATGGTTTGCAGCGCAATAGGTGTGCTATAGCAAGCAGGAACTGCTTACTCTTTCAGATTACCTGAGTTACCTCTGTTACCTGTTATTGATTGCTATTCAGTTGTTTTTTGTATTACTGTGTTTTATGTTGTCTGTTCTTTTTTGTATTCACTGTTTTTTTCTAGCCTTTCAGACTCATAACATTCAGATTCCCAATTGGTACACCTACTTCTTCCTCTCTACAAAAGCAGTACTGTGCAGGGGCGTATCCAGAAATTTTCCAAAGGGGGGGGGGGGGGGTCACATACTATGTTCTGTGGGCCAAAGGGGGGGGGGGTGTTCCAGACCAATTTTGCTGAAAATCTACACCCAAATTTTAAAAATTTCGGAGGAAAGGGGTTGTTCAGACCCCTGGAACCCCCACCCCTGGATCCGCCACTGCTGTGGATTCATTCATTTTCGTGGGTACCAATTTTCTTGGTTTAGTGAAAAAGTAACAGTTCATTGATTCTTAAATTCTTGGTTCCTTAGCCTGCAGCATATACACACATGTTAAATTTTCTTTTCATGGGATGTCAAATTTTGTGGTTTAAGGCTACCCAGGAAAACCATGAAAATTGATACCCCACGAATAATAATGAAACCACAGTAATTACTGAACTTACCTATCACTACACCTAACAGAAATACATTGTACACATCTACATAATCCTTGCAACACAGATGAAGAGAGAATCACTGATCCACTGTATTTACAGCTGGCAATCACCAAGGTGTATATCTTTGTAACTAATATGCTGTACATGTATTTAAAAGATTCCTGATCATCTACATTGTTTTGAATGACTGTACACAAACAATTGACTAAGGTGTTGGCTCTTTGTTCACTATTTGACTCTGCATTTCCTAGTTAAGAAAGAATAGAAATATATCAAAAACAATTTTTTACAGGTACTTGCTTTTTTCAACCACATATTTTGACGTTAATGTATTGCTGTAAGTTGTAAAGTAAGTAACCTTACATGGTTTTCACATCATATTATTCATCATTTACAATTGTTTTCATCCAAGATAAAAAACAAATCCACACTTGATTTTTCTGCAGTTTCATTGAAAAGGTAAATGGCAAACATACAAAAAAAAAATTCACCAACATAGGATTATGACAAAAATCTCATGGTTGATTGTGCATGTTGAGAGGAATATTTACTTATTTCAGGATTATAGTCTTTTTGGACAGCAATGTGCAATATTCAAGTATTTAATAAAATAAATTGGTTTTAAGGACCTCTTCCCATACATTTTTTTCTGGAATAGGTGTTACATGTATGTAATCTCTATTAAGTACCTGCATAATTTTCACAAACACATATTCAATATTGGTGCATATATTCATTACTGTATCTAGTACCTGTAAGAGGAATCTCTGATACAATCTGTAGCAGTCTATCTGACACAGTCATAAAAGGTCTGTAACCAATGGTAACGGTAGACAACAAATCTATGGTTTCCGTTGGATCTAAAGAAAACAACGGTCATAAACATTACATTCATTAGTGAAGATAAATATCTTCTATTAAATCTAAATTTTCATATGTAGATACTTTAATCACCAAAACTATTTTCACCTGTCATAATTTGTTTCAATGTCTTTTCAAGGAATTTTTGTCCAAGCTTATTATTGATTGTGTCCTTTTCATGTTTAGAAGTCTAACTTTGTTAGCTTCTTGATTGGTTTTGAATCATTAGATTTGCGATTTTTGTCTGCAGTCAATTTCAAGACAGCCAGTTGAGACATTTATCTAGGTTGAGACGGTTTCCATTAAAAGTTTTAAAATTGTCACTTCATGCTTTTAAAATTATGATAAAATTTCTTTTGACTTAATGTTTGATAACCTAATTCTTTGAAAAAAACGTTTTTCTTGGTTGATTCTTAATGTCAAAGTCATTACTCTTCCTATGAATATTTAAGTATCAAAATACCTGTAGATTGGACATCATTTGCTAGTCTCTGTAATATCTTGGGAATGACAGAGCCTTCCAAGATTGTAGGGCTGATTTCTGCTACAGTACGTAGGGGCTTCAGGCAAGATTTTCTACAAAAATGAATGGTTTATCCATAAGTATTATATAGGCTGCTAACAAACATTAAAAAAATCCTCTTTTATGAAAGAGCATTGTGGGAAGTTTAGTTTGTTATTAAACTGTGATGATTCCTTTCTTTGCCTATGTTCTTGTGACCTTACTCTTAAATAGACAGAATAGCCATCTTGTTATCATAAACGAGTAAAAAACCCACAAACACAACACTGTCATCTTAAATGTGATCACTAATTCAAAACAAATCATTTAAGATAATTTAGCATTTTATAAAAAACAAACTTGGGTGATATTTTCACATAATACGAATTAATAATCACTGACAACAACAAAAAACCACAACACCATCACTGGGAGGGGAACCCTAAGGTGGAGAAAATGTTGTGATATTGGACCCATATTGGTGGATGTATGGTGCATTTCTATAATGTTTAATTATTAATTTTTTGTGTAAGTGGGATGCAATAGCATCCAACACACAATCCAATCTGACCACCTTGGTCAAGGTTTGCTAACATTTATCTTTCCATGAGAGTTAGTCAATCAAAACCTTTGTCTAGTCAAGATAATAAGGTTGTACTATAAAAATCTTTGTAGTATGTCATACTGGTACCTGACTTCCTTATCCTCATCAGAAAAGCTCTTATCTAGAACCAGTTCAGTGTACACCTGGACTTGCTCCTTGTTGGCTTTGATCATCTCGTTAACACCTGTTACACCTGTATACCTCAGGTGAGAACTGGAATCAGCAAGAGCAGCTTGTATCAAGGTAAACAGCTCATCAATGTAGTTCAAGAAAACTTTGTGACCTGAAAAAAAACCACAATGGCAGGGTTTGTCTTTCAAAGTTACTTAAGTGAACATTATGTAAGAGTAAGATAGATAGATAGATAAGGTAGTTAAAAAAATGTATATTTAGATATCATGAATTAATAAATAACAAAAATAACAAGTAAATACATATTTTTCTTTATCCTTGCTTTAAAATAGACAGCTGGTGAAGCATAACAATTTAGAATACTGCTGATATACTGGCATGAGTTGCATGACTAGTTGGTGACTTCTTTAAAAAAAAAATCTGTTAAAGTCAAAAATGGCCGGATTTCGTTAAACAGGAAGTAGGTGAGCGACATACCTGAAATCGTATCACACGTTATGGGACCCCATCCTGATGCTGTGTACCAAATATTCAGTGGCTGTGATTAGTAGTTGCTGAGAAAACTGTTACGAAAATTTCGTCCCCGCCCACCCGCCAGACATTCACCATTTTATAACCCAGATTTTTCACTCCGTGAAATCCGGCCAAAAATTCATTACTAATACTCATTCTATTAAAAATTCCAGTTAAGTGTAAATAACCAAACATCCTCAAAATCAGACACAAGATCTTAATACTGTAACATTTACTTACAAGATCCACTGCTGTAGCCATTGACAACCTTCACAAATTTATTAATCATATCCAGCACTACTTTCCTCTGAGTATTCTAGAAAATATGTTGATTTAAAAAATAATTGTAAGAATTCTTAATAAATTTGACAGCCATTCTAGCATAAAGTTGTGTTGTTGAATTTAACAAGAATGATACATGATTGTTTCATGCGTTTTTATCAACAACATCGAGATTTGTTACATGTGCCCTGGTTTGTATGTCGATGTCAAATTTGGAATAAATGTATAATTGCATGAGACAAATAAACATTAAACCTTTATCTAGGTCAATCCACTTACAACAAAAAATTTATTGTACAGATCCATTAATTTGGGTAACACACTCTGCAGCACCAGACAACAGGCAGAATCTGATCCTTCAGCAGACGACGCTAGCAGACGACAAACTGGTACCAGAAGTCTGGTATCCTCTTCTGTCATATATCTCTGACAATCTAAAAATAGAATGAAACACATCATTTTCTGTCTTTATGAAATTAAAAAATAAGACTTGGATATGTTTGAACAGACTTTAAGTGATTTCTCAAGATTATGTAGTTTCTGAAGTGGACATTATAAATTAATGATAGATTAATTGATTATCCATTTTCTAAGAGGTTGGAAACCAGCATTTGAACAATAACCAGGTGAAGAATTAAACTCAAGGTATCCAAAAGAGAGGTACTAAAACCAAAAAAGTTCTAAGAGGGGAGCCAAATCAGTCAAATTTTATTTGTAAATAGTCTGTGACTTTTTACTTTACATAAAAGTATCTGCAAATAATGTAATATTTTTGTTTCTTTTCTGAGATGAAGAAATAAATGCATTTTACAAGACAAGGGCTGTTCAAAAATTGAATATGAGAGGAGGTGGAGCGGCACTTTTTTCATGACCCCATTACCCATTAAATTTATTAAGATGTTCCTTGATTGCTTCTTCACAAAAATCTTCACTGAAGTAAAAAACCTACACCATTGTTTATTATCAGTTCCTCTGAACCCTAGTATCACATTAAATTTTAGAACAGTCTAAAACAGCACCACTTTTTTTATATAAAAAAACTGCTTTGTCTTACCTTGTAGAATTTCTGTGACAAAGACTTGTTCTGGACTATCTGAACCTTCCAAGGAACTCTGAAATAATGATATTTTATTTTTGTACCACTAAAATCATTATCCCTACATACAAAATGTAATTTAAAAGTCTGGAAAGTATGTGAATGCATTATCTTTATAATTTAGATCCTCTGCCAGCTTGGCTTTAACCCTCTTGCTGCCAGATTAAAATTTTGTATGACGTCGCCAACGCCACAATGCTGTGACGTTACAATAGCTATACGGCAGAATCTTTGATCAAATGTGACGTCTTTATTTATTTTTAACATTGCTATGGTTACAATACATGAAAACAACTTTTATATTTGGGTCCATACTGTTTATAAGTTATCATTCTGTCATAAAAGTCTGTTATTCTTTATTTTGAATGGTTGTGTTAAATTATAAGGAATGATTTAGCTGTATTTGTTGTTTTGGTCTTATGGACATATATGTCCGTGTGGCAGCAAACCGGTAGTGGACACATATGTCCTTTTGGCAGCTAGTCAGTAGTGGACACATATGTCCCAGTGGCAGCAAGAGGGTTAATTTATTGCCATGATGTAACAAAAGCAATTACAGGTACCAAGCATAAGAGACATTGTAATCTTTTCTTTTGTTGAGGGGGGGGGGGGGGTTGGTGGCTAGTTTGATCTGCACACTCACAGAGACAAATACATGTAATAAGCTTAAACTCCTCGTACCTTTGACAAAGTTTTGACCATCAGCTTTAAAGCCTCTAGACCAGCATCTTCTATGGCTTGGTTTCCTGAACTAAACAGCTGTAAAATATAGAGAATAGAGAATTTTTACATCCCAAATGCTTTGGAAAATTCAATTCTTAAGTGTTTTTTTTTTTAGCACTGACTGTTTTTACCAGAAAGTATGGATGCGAACTGTGTGTATGTTTGAGATTTGTGAATCAATCTTTTATAGTTTAAATGTACATGTATTTGAATAATACTTCATATTTCCAAATTTAAATATGTATTAATAAATCAATCTGATAAATCTGAAAACAGTGATATTTTTTCTTTTACTTTTTGGGGCTTTGAATGTCATTTATTGTGTAAAGTGAACAAAAAATTAAAATTCTATCCATAAATATACCACATTCATACATTTTTTCATGCAAATCTCCATATGGTGTCCTCTCTTGCTGCAAAGTTTCATCAAAATCCATCAAGAGATTACAATTATGATATGTGGACAGACTGACAGACAGACAGACAGACTGTTTGCAGGGGTATTAAATTTTGCCCTACAAGCTATTTAACTTACCTCACTTTTGATACAGTTATACAGAGATGATCCATATTCACGCAGATACTTGATTCCATAGATTTCCACACACTCACACTGTAAATAATATACTAATGTTTTATAGGTAAACATGTTTGAAATTCAAATTACTAAAATGAGTTGTTATGAAACATTTTTTTTTAATAACCACAACTACAGTCTTCCTGAAAATTTTATTTTATTTAGCTATGGCTGTTAAAAATAATACATCTGTAGACTGATTGTTACAGTTATGAAATTTCTCCTTCAACATTTTCAAGCATTAAAACAGACATCATAATAAAAATCCTAATTAAATCAGAAATACGACTGATGTTATCATATAGGAAGTTAAGAGTTAATTATTACTTTTCGTTTACATGTAACAAATATAAAACCTTAGGGAGCAAGCTCACAAACCCCTCACATATCATCATTAATGACCCTAAATTTTCAAAGTTCAATTTCTCTTACAAAATGTGTTGTATCAAAATGGTGGGAAAGTATCCAAATCAAATGTTATAACAAACCATTGTACCAAATATCAGATAATTGTTTCCATGGCTTTCATTAGAATTGCATATAATTGGAAAGACCAGTCGAAAAAAAAAATTCTGTGCACAATTTCATTATATGGGGTATAAATACAAAGAATCCATACCAATGTCTGGAGACTGTCTAGCTTTGCACTCTGTACGTCTGATGTCAGTTTTTCTAACAACAGGGGGTAAGCATATTCTGCAAACAGTTCCGTAGCAGAAAGACAACTTCTCAATCCTCTAATAAGGTCCTCTCTGGTTATCTTGTAGTTATCATTAGGGGGCTAAAACCAAATAAAATTTATATGTAGCCAGATATAAGTTGAATAATTTTAATGAAGGTATGTACATGTAGATATTCCTAACAAGGGTCATCATCGTGGCTCTCGCAGGTTAAAAGCGACCTGGGACCTGAGGGCTTTTTAAGGGCGACTTCCGACCTACACTTCATAAAATCGACCTATGCCAAAAAACGGCCTGCGACCTCCGCCAAAATATGCCTTTTAAAAGCGACCTTGCGACCTGAGGGGGGTACCCTGCGGGAGCCCCATCATCAGCTCATTTGTAATACTGTAAACATACTTATTTTTGCAAGGTATTTATTTTGGATTTTGTGGTCAATAAGTTATGCAAAATTAAATACCCGTGAAAACTTTCATGAAATTGTACAATTGTGAAAATAAGTTCCCCCGAAATAAGTACGTTTTAAGTAACTGCCACCAAAATGTATTTTTTTCTGCTATGAATGTTCCATGAAGTTAATATAAGAGGTATTATTTAAATTTATGATTTTTTTTAACATATCTTAATGCATACTGGTCAGAGAACAGTTCTCGCCAATTTTTTTCTCAAAAGCAGTTCTCACCATCTTGCTGAATATTTTGATTTTTTCTCATTAAATTGTCATGCTATCAATGTTCCATGAAGTTAATATAAGAGGTATTATTTAAATTTATGATTTTTTTTTACATACATGTATCTTAATGCATACTGGTGAGAGAACAGTTCTCGCCAATTTTTTTCTCAAAAGCAGTTTTCACCATCTTGCCGAATATTTTGATAGTTTCTCTGACATTAAAATTGTCATGAAATTGCTCATTTTAAAGGCCAATCTTTCCCCTTTCAAGATCAGGTTGTATTTCTGGTCTGGAAGACCAAATAATTTCTCAATTTGAAAATAGGATTGCCAGAATTACTTGCTGGCAATATCTACTCTGTGTCCAGTATGTGTATAAAATTTCATCATGATAGTATACTATGTTAATCATCTAGAACCTGAAGGTGTTGATTTTTTCACAAATGGATGAAAAGATATTAAACAAATGGACATGCAAATATTATGGCCCTTTACTTTTGTCGTTAACGGAAAACACAAATCTTAATTTTCTAAATACCATTTGCTTAAATTATAATCATATTCATGCTGCTGAAAGAGATTAAATTCTAAAAAATGCATGCTTCAAGATAATTTAAAATGGTCATAACCAACTTGATGGTCATAGCAATTGAGTCACTTTCAGTTAAGCGATTAAAAATAAAATGTTTGAAAACTTACTGGTGTAAAATCAATAGGAAAATAACATGATGTCACCTCAAACATTTCTTCGACAAAAGCACCTGAAAAAAAGAAGTTACATATATCAAGCTTTGTATAATAACTATTTCACTATGTTTGTTTATACATGTATGTGCATGATGTTAATATCAATATTTCAACTCATATATTTTATCTATCCATTGTAATTCTTGGCTGACCAAAAATGTCTTATCAATGATACCATTAAGATTAAACAAAATCTGCAAAACAATTTCTAATTGAAGGCTTTGAACTAAGATAAGCACAACCTTGTCACAGTCAAAGCTTACCATAATTATTTTTCGTTTGTAGTTAAGTGCAGTTCTCTGTAAGAATCAGGCAAAACTTAAAAACTTTGAATCATGATTTTAAAAACACACGGTTTTAGCAATAAATTGTCATTCAAAATAGCCTTCTAATGAAGAAACAAACATTAGTTGTTGTCTCGAGTGTCAGAGGATGGAGAAAAATTTCTGCTAAAATGATAGGAATTTAGTGTGACTTGACAGAGTTATCTCCCTTAGATTCAAATTTATATGCATTTCAACCAAAATATATCTCAAATTACTGACTTTTAAAAAAAGTGCCAATGCATTTTTTGTTACTTTTTTGAACTGTATTGTGTGTTTTTTTTAATCATGATTCACCCATTGCCTGATTCTTACAGAGAATGACACTTAAAATATCAAATAATTACATTAACCGTGCATATAATTAAAACTACTTTTAAAGGTATTGAAAGGTTTGCTTTGATTTTTGTAATTTTTGCTGAATTTGATTTTTTGTGGTTTTAAATCTTTATTTACAGATACTGTATTATTTTTTTACATTTTGTGGTTGAGTGTCAACTGCGAAATAACCAAAAAATTAATAACAGTTTTTTTTTTAGTTATATGATAAACACTAGACAAAAAAGCAAGTTTTGCTCCCTAACCTAAAGAAAAGTTGAGAATAATAGTCCTGGCTGTCTGGAAACAGATCAATAGATTCCTAGGATCTTTCTCTGTGTCCATCATCTGTATAAATCCTAGAACAAAATCTGTCTCCATATCCTTCAACTCTGTAATATAAATTAGGATTAATGATTACGGACGAAAGATAACAAGTGTAAAAAAAGTCTAGCAAATTAACATGACACATTTATTACACATAAATATTTTCTATTCCTTCTTGCCCATCAATTGCCTGGCATTCAACTTTTGATAACCCAGATTTTTATTTTTTTAAATCTGGCAAAAAAAATGCACAGCCTAACATGAAGTACTGTGGCTTTGAACCAGGAAATTTGATACCCCACTAAAAGGAAATTTAACATTGATTTGTATGCTGTAGACTTCAGAACCACGAAGTTAAGAATCAGCAAACTGATCCTTTTCAACAAACCACGAAAATTGGTACCCTCGAAAATAAATGAATCCACAGCTATGGAAGACAACTCTTTGAAGAGATCATACTTATACTTACCATCGATGTTTTTGTCTAGAAATCTAGACAGCATTGTGTAGACACTACACCTATCTGTCTGTGACAGGGATTGGTTGTGTACATTCTGGAAGATGATTCTACACACCTTACTGGCAAGGCCTCTAGGGAAGTTTTGACAGCCACTCTACAAATACATGTATAACAAACAGGATAAAGTAAAAAACTCCTGCTGTCAATCAATCTTGTATTATATTTTCAAGTCTTCGAAATTAGTCCTAACCTACTGGAAATATCCAGTTAAAATTGGTTCTGTCCAGTTAACTTTTACATTAATTCATATTAAATATATAGGCAAAATTTACCAAATTTGATGAAAAAAAAGACATTTGGTCCACTAATTTCTTTGACTGCGGTATAGTCAAAACCTATCATTGGAACCTTATGCATTCATTTATGAGGATTCTCACAAAATTTTGTGTATAATGAATGAAAAAATGTACATTTTGTGTGGGTAATTTAATTTCCTAATTCATGATTAAAAGATATCAGCCAACTATCCTTCACACAAATAATTTATTCTTTAGGCCAAATAAAAAAAATTGTGTTTCTGGTTTCCCTACCTACCCTAGTTTATCATGCTGAACCTAGCCTTTATATTGCAATTTTTTGCTTAAGCACCGTTAAACTTGAAATTAGCTCCCAAAAAATACAAAATGCCTACCTACCGACCTTATCTTTTAAAGGCATGAAGTAAGAAAAACACATCATTTTTTATTTGCATTATGTATAAGATATACATGCAAATAATCAGACAATATTTGAAACTATCCCCAACACTCAAGTTTCACTTAATTAAGAAAAGCATGATAATATTTATAGTATAACTAATGAGTGGTGGCGATTATCAATTTTAATATCACGAGTCTCGAATAACGCCAGGATTCAACAAGTGCGCGGAACTCGTCTGCGCACGAGTTGAATCCCCTAGCGTTATTCGACACGAGTGACATTAAGATTGATATTCGGCACCCGAATTAGTTATATTATTTATTTTATAGATAATTTGGAAAAATGTGACTAATAGATCATCAAATAATGAAAACGAAAGAAATTATTGATTAATGAATTGTGTATTGCGCACTAATCTAAGCTACGTATTTTTCGCAGGAAACTTCACAAGGGTTAGATAAATTCGCACGCGAGGTAGATAAATCCTGTAACTAACTCCGTGAAAATCTAGAAATTTATTTAACTCGGAAATCACGATCTTTCACCTATATCTATATAATAACACCCAATAAAAATTTCTACTGTGACAGTAAATGTATATCTCACCAAAGCTAGCAATGTGTACAAGGCTGCTGGCTGGACAGAATGATGGTCAATCAACCTTTCACACATGTATGTTGACAGCAGCTCAACTTAAAATATATATACATAATTTGACTAATTCAGCATCATTATTAAAATTCTACAAATCTATTTCATGTACATGTTTATATCTGACTGACATTACTTACATATTCATGTTTTTTTTTTCACTGTGAAACATGTGACTTAATTAGTCGAATGTTATTAGCCTGTTATAACAAAAAGATAACTTTTGAACATTTCTTCTAAGCTTTAGTTTATTTTTTTTATTGTTTTCATGTTTTGCTTATTTCTAATTTTTTTCAACTTGTTTACTGGTTAATTTATTTAACTTTTCATCATGTTTTATTTCTTGTCTTTTGACTTTGTTTTATATCAGAATTTTGTTTATGTTTTATAATTAGTTTTTGTCCTGTTGATCCCAGGAATTGACAGGGCTTACAAGAAAATGTCCAACATTTGTCCAACAAACAGACATAAAAACAGAAACTAATCAATTAGTTTTATTTTTTTTAACAATACCTTCTCCTTCATCCAACTGACTGCTTGGTAACTTATGAATTATCTCCCCTATCAGTCTAACACACTTGGTTCTAATGCTTGCATCTTTATCTGTCAGATATTTCCTTAAAAACACAAATATATTTTTATACCAGTCACATATGATACATGTACTTGTATAAACATCATTACAATCACACATAAAATTAATTTTGAATCAGCTAAATGCAAATACAACATATAACTCTATGTACATGAACTAATAAAAATCTTATTAAGAAACAACAATAAACTAGATAATGTGTCTATGAGCCACAGGATGGCCCTCCCGTTCTCGAAATATCATTGACCCTCAATGTATTACCTGGGATATGGACCTTTACCAAGAAATTGATCAAAAGTGTTCATGTGTAAAATATAGGTCGCTGTGACCTGGTGGTTGGTGCCATGTTACCAAGACTCATCGAGTAGTGAAATATTATTGACCCCTAACATGTAGTATTCAAGATATGGACCTTAACCAAGAACTTAACCGAAGTCGTTCATGCATAAAATATAGGTCACAGTGACCTAATTTTTAGTGGGTGGTGTAGCCCTACCCAAGACCTATCTACTGGTGAAATATCATTGACCCCCAACATCTAGTATCCGAGTAATGGACCTTAACCAAGAACTTAACCAAAGTCATTCATGCATAAAATATAGGTCACAGTGACCTAATTTCTAGTGGGTGGTGTCACCTTACCTAAGACACATCTAGTAGTGAAATATCATTGACCCCCAACATCTAGTATTTAAGTTATGGACCTTAACCAAGAACTTAACCGAAGTCGTTCATGCATAAAATATAGGTCACAGTGACCTAATTTTTAGTGGGTGGTGTAGCCCTACCCAAGACCTATCTACTGGTGAAATATCATTGACCCCCAACATCTAGTATCCGAGTAATGGACCTTAACCAAGAACTTAACCAAAGTCATTCATGCATAAAATATAGGTCACAGTGACCTAATTTCTAGTGGGTGGTGCCACCTTACCTAAGACACATCTAGTAATGAAATATCATTGACCCCCAACATCTAGTATCCAAGTTATGGACCTTAACCAAGAACTTAACCGAAGTCGTTCATGCATAAAATATAGGTCACAGTGACCTAATTTCTAGTGGGTGGTGTAGCCCTACCCAAGACCCATCTGGTGGTGAAATATCATTGACCCCCAACATCTAGTATCCGAGTAATGGACCTTAACCAAGAACTTAACCAAAGTGTTACGGACGGACGTACGGACGTACGGACGTACGGACGTACGGACGGACGGACGGACAAGGGTAAAACTATATGTCCGATCCACATACGTGGTCGGGCCATAAAAAAACTGTGAGCCGCAACCTCACAAATAAATTATGTAATATTTTCTATTGTTTTTCAGGTTTATATCATACAATATCTGTGCAAAATATTAATCAAAGATTTGGTGGTTACAGATGCAAACATTTCATTAAAAATGTTGCTTTTAGACTGATAGTACAATTATAATTATGAGTTGATCTACATTGTATCCAAATTAGATATGTTTGTCCATTTTATTTAATGGAAAAGTAAATAGTTAACTCTTTTTGACCATTATTTACAAGTTCAATAAATATAAAAAAAAACAAATAATATTTCCCACAGATTGCAGACATTTATCATATATATCCATAAATTTCATTCATCTACATCTACTTTCGTAGATGGGGCATAAAAATAGCAACTTTTTCCCTTATAACTTACTGCAAACTTTCGATAAAAGAGATGAGTTGGATTCTCCCATCTGTGAGTCCTAAAATATATATATATAAAAAGTCTTACAACCTTTACAATGACATCAATGTGCTAAAATTGAATCAATGATTCATGATTGTAATCAATGTACCTTAGCTGATAATCAAAAACACAGTAAATACATGTACATTTTCATCATATATTGAGTTTTTGAAAATTCGAAAAAGAGTGTCTTGCATCATTACTTGTGGATTATCTGATTTCTCAATCTTGTTCTAGGCTTGAGCTTAAAATTCTGTCATTTAACTACCTCAATTGAGAAATAAGATAATCCACTTGAAACAATGCAAGAAGCTACATGTATATTATTTCTCCAATCTTTTGTAGCACCATTAAAAACAGGCTGGACACAACCCACTAAATGGGTAACAACCCCTCAAATAAGTAACTGTTTTACTATGATAAAAACAGATATGTCGAAATCTTTTTGTCTCTTGCCAGACATCAGGTCCTGCAGAAAAGAGTAATATGCCGGACCTATCAAACACTTGCCGGACCTATATTTTTTGGATGTTTTAAGACTTTACACTGCGCATTGCTATATGGTTGATTAATAGAAATCATAGCTATTGCTACAGCCCAATTTGCAGATATATCTGAAATATTTTGTTATTTATATAAAAAACAATAAATATTAAGTACCACAATGCAGCATGTTAATGACTGGCTGAATACGACCCATGGGACGATATGTGATTGGGACGAAAAGTAATAAGTATGACATGTGCATAAGCACCGACTGGTTAACGACATCCAAACCAAGTAAACCAATACCAGAACAAGTAAATCGTAGATGAAAAACATTTTATCGGTCACTTTAAGTTTTTGTGTCGGTCACAATATTGTACCGGACAGTAGGTCTGACGCGAAAGTGCTTTCTACCAGACCTATCTAGTAATTTGTCCGACAGGTCTGACGATTTTCGACAACTCTGTAAAACAAGAGTTAACACTAAAGTATGTCTCGCATGCCGGCACCATCAGAAACAATTATTCTTTCTTACTTCCACTATATTTTGAATTTACATGGATTTTCAGTTACTGAGATCAAAAGATGTTTATAGAACTTAAACATTGCAAATATATGCAATAAAAATAATCAAAGTCACTCAACCGGAAAATCAAGGCCAAGGTCAAAAGATGAGGATGTAACTGTGCTAAGCTATTACTGGGGCATATGCATACCAAGTTTCATCGACCTAGGACCTATAGTTCTTGAGATATGGAGGTGCTCGCAAAACTTTTCCATTGCTATTATATGTATTGAAAATTGTCAAAGTCACTCAACCGGAAAATCAAGGCCAAGGTCAAAAGATGGGGATGCAACGGTGCTAAGCTACTACTGGGGCATATGCATACCAAGTTTCATCAACCTAGGACCTATAGTTCTTGAGATATGGAGGTGCTCGCAAAACTTTTCCATTGCTATTATACATGTATGTATTGAAAATTGTCAAAGTCACTCAACCGGAAAATCAAGGTCAAGGTCAAAAGATGGGGATGTATCTCTGCTAAGCTACTACTGGGGCATATGCATACCAAGTTTCATCAACCTAGGACCTATAGTTCTTGAGATATGGAGGTGCTCGCAAAACTTTTCCATTGCTATTATATGTATTGAAAATTGTCAAAGTCACTCAACCAGAAAATCAAGGTCAAGGTCAAAAGATGGGGATGTAACTGTGCTAAGCTACATGTACTACTGGGGCATATGCATACCAACTGTTTCATCAACCCAGGACCTATAGTTCTTGAGATATGGAGGTGCTCATAAAACTTTTCCAAAAAGTTAACGCCGCTGTGGCCGCCGCCGCCTGTAAAGTAACACCTATGTCCCGCTCTGCTTCGCAGGCGAGACAAAAAATGATTTTTTATTTGAGATGGCACATCTTTATAACTGTTGAAACAACTATTCCAATAGAAGTACAATGTATATGTGTGTATTTTTAAATTTGAAAGAATCTATGGTCTTTGAAATATAGATTTAGTCAATGTTCATAGTCATGCCATTTCTTTCAAACAAGATATTATTATAATCTTTTGAAAAAATTACTCCATTTTATATAGACATGTGCCATCTTGAGTCACAATAATTTATCTTTTTCAAAAATGAAGTCTGTTATCGTTGTAAATTTGTTACTCATTTGGGTAACTACTCTACATTTAGGGAGTTGTGCTCAACCTCGCTATTCATCTGTTCATGGTTTGCTGCTAAATTCTTGTGTTTGACATTCAAACCCAGGGGACCCCAGGAAGAAAAAAGTCTCTCGCTAGGGGTAGAACAAAGACAACATGGGTAAATTATGTAAACATGGTAAATATGTAACCTACATGACCTACATTTGTAGGTTGTTCCAAATGTACACTTTTATTTGTTTAGAATATCTTTTACCAATATTAAACAGATCTAGAGGTCACCCGCGTTCAGTTTTATTTTTTAATCCGGGAAAAATAATCTACATGTACCCAGGTAGACCGAATTATCTGTCGTTTAAAAGCTTATTTTATCATTCCACATTTATTTTTTTTCTATTCTGACGTTTATCTTTTATTTTTTTATTTTTTATGTAGACCGAATTATCTGTCGTTTAAAAGCTTATTTTATCATTCCACATTTATTTTTTTTCTATTCTGACGTTTATCTTTTATTTTTTTATTTTTTATGTAAGCAACATAAAAAATAAAAGAATAAAAGATAAACGTCAGAATAGAAAAAAATAAATGTGGAATGATAAAATAAGCTTTTAAACGACAGATAATTCGGTCTAGTACCCAGGGTACCCGGGCCGAGGAGGGAATGTCGAACACGCGCAAATTATGTTTATCATGCACCACAGCATAGGTTGCAACCTAAATTCATATCACCATATATCATGATCAAAAATGGATTTCCACACAACAAGTCTTACCCAAAGGATGAACATTAAAATATATTTTTGTGCTGTATGTTTTCACTTAAGTACATTTAAATTTTGTCATATTAACCCATTTAAAATCACCAATTTAGCATAGATTATTAAATATAAAATGTCAAACCATTAGCAATATTGCCAACCACCAACTGATTGTCAGATGGGCTGTTTTTCATGTATTTTTCAATTTCAGTTTCCATATTTTCTTCCATGGGCGCCGCCATATTGAATTTCGGAAGTTCTCTAATTTTAATCTCGGGTGTTTTCAGGTGTTTTCATGGAAAACAAACATTACCACGTGCAACATCAAAATAAATTTGGTAAGATTATTCGACAAGAATCATTGAATGAATGTTTGTGATCATTATTTAGATAAGAAGGGGCATACTTGAACTTATCCCTGGGTGATTTTGATGGTCCAAAATGATCGTTTTCCTACCCCAGACATAGGTTGAATATCTTAGTAATAATTTGGTTCCCCAGTTTGGTATGGTATTTGGACACCTCGGCCACACTTTATTTCGTCCATAGGAAGTCTCGGCCATATGACTCCTCGGCCATAGACACTTCGGCCATACTATATAAATCTCAGATGTATATGTCTATATTCTTAGTACATGTAACTGATATTTTTTCCTAAAATTTATTTAACTGACAGATTATATATGATATTTTAATAAACAAAAAAATCTATCGAATGAATTTTCTTTTAAAAGTTAAACATTATCAATCTACCCTGTCTGGTCTGGTTATATTCGCTATTGCACATAATACAGAGAACTGTTTTTGCTTACGTTGACCGTTAACATGACCTCTAACTAATATACATGTCTAGTCCATCAACCGTCTTTTAGACACCTTTATTTTTTTTAATTCTTAAACTTATAAGTCATTAGACACAAAGAAGGGGCATGAGAGTTCCAAGTAGTTCTCAAATGACACGAGTTTTCCAGAGATCAAGTGGAATTTATTCAAAGTCTATAAGACCCATAAAATTGGCCATTAGAATTCGATGCATAGTCATGATAGTGTTTGGCTAATTATTTCTTAATTGAATTATTATATTTGGCTTGACTGTTGTTTTAGATGATTATCGAAGCCATGTTGTTTGTGACACACGCTAACGCTTGATTGAATTTCAATTTAAAACAATTAGTATCATGGTCATTTACTCGAACTCGACACGATTATTTAACAAGAATCATTTGATGATCTACAGTTGCATATTGCAAGGAAATTTTGATGAAGATTATCATGCTAGAACACAGTTATGTGTTCATTGGTTTATATGTCTGTTATGGTTATTAGAATTAACGAACATATTTAAAAAGATTGAGTATGCAGAGCAACTAGAAACTATTTTTCGTGTCGTCTGAACAAAGAACTATATAGATCTAATTCCTTTGTCTGAATAAATAAGAATTCTTAAGGAATACCAATGGCTTTTTATAATGGGGGTCGCACAAATAAATTGGAAGTTGAAGAAAAAATAGGAGGAACAAACAACAACAGCAAAAAAAAAGCACACACACACACACACCGAACGAAGCAACTAAATTACCATCAGCCACACCGACTCAAGTCAGCACGAGGGTTAATTCAGGTGGTCCAGAGATGAACCAGCATTGTTCGAAATTATTTGGAAAAAAAAAATCGTTTAACGAAACGGACAAAATGAAATTACGTTACCATTAAGAAAATCTGAATTTATATATATAGAAATGGATCCATTATTTATGCAGTTTTTTTTAACTAAAATAGCTTTCCAGTAAATGAAACAAGGTTGACATTGATTATATATAAAGAGGTAGTCAGGGTTTCCTCTGGGTGTATTTTTCTTTGGGCCATCCCTTGGGCCAAATGCATATTTTTTGGGCCAACATAAATAACATTGGGCCCATATTTGTTTTGCGTTTTGGCCGGAAATCATTATTAATATTATATTTTCTGTACCAAGGAAAGCACACAGATTACAACAGTTATTATTTTGTTCAATAATATATATTTAAACATTTGTTGAATTGATCATAGTTAATCATTTTAAGATTTAACAAACTGTCATAATGTTTTTTTAATGTACTACAGATCTTTCTCGAATTTTTTGTTTTTGTTATAATGGGCAAAAAAAAATAATATAATAAAAAAAAACTTGTTTTAACAAAATAAATCAATCATTGGAACTCCACTAAACCACAGTACTCCGCTGTTATGGAGGTGCTCCTATCAAAAGGAGGGTATTACAGAGGAGACAGAGATCGTAAATATGTAAACAAAGTTCTTTCATCTGATCTCAATTTGATGCATGAAAATGGATGTGTTTGGATTCAGGATGTTCTTAATAAAATAATTTCATGAAGGTAAATCCTTTCATCTATGTTTACTTCCAGTTTTTCTGATATTTACACAAGAATATTTATCATTTGGTCAACATGCTCAGAGCACATGAATTGCCATTTAAATCAGCTGATATAAAAATAAACTTACTCCTGATTGGTCAATTATATTGCATTCATGATTGATTTGTATCAATTAATCCAAATCAATCAGCGATGGTCAAGCACCTGTTATTTTGACCCCTTCACACAATTGACAGTTAATTAACGGTGTTAGCTTGGGTCATAAATCAATATATAGGGCTTCATAGTGAAATTTGTTGTCAGTTTGAATGACACGAAAATAACATTGTTGATCAAATTTTGGGCCACTTTGTTGGGCCAAAATTATATTTTTTGGGCCAGAATTGAAAAAATAGGGCCAATGGCCCAAGTGGCCCACGCCAGCGGAAACCCTGGTAGTATACCTGAGATTATTTAACTAACTATTTAGTTTTAATTCTCTCGGAGTATACAGTACACTCAGAGAGGATTGATTCTCATACTCTGATTTCAGTGTCCAGTGATTCACAGAGTTTCACAGAGTCAACTCTTAAAATTCTCCAAGTAATTTCTCCCACCTGGGAGAAATTTATTACCTTTTTCAGAGTATTTAGGAGTTGTTTATTACCTTGTGTATTATAATCATTTTCACCTGACAAGGAAGACAGGAAATAGGTGCTACTTCAAAAGGTTTTCAAGGCAATAAAAAACTCCAAGCTCGGAGAAATTTATGACCCTTTGGAGGGAGTACTCCTAAAACCCTCCTAGATTTTTATGGCTTTTCTTGGAGTTTCCTGGAGTCATTAAAAAATTTCCCTCCGAAATCAGAGTATGAGAATCAATCCTCTCTGAGTGTACTGTATACCTACTACATGAACGGCGTTCGGAGAGTGTCGAATCTTTCAATATAACATATTTTACTAGTATTTGTCGTTTAACTTGCTACCATAAAATTTATTCATTTCATAATATTTTCCATGCGAACTTTTTAGCTCACCTGGCCAAAGGCCATGTGAGCTATTGCCATCACTTGGCGTCCGTCGTCGTCCTCCGTCGTCGTCCGTCGTCGTTAACTTTTCTTCAAACTTCTTCTCCTCCGAAACGGCTGAACAGATTTGAACCAAATTTGGTCTGATGGTACCTTAGGGTATCCCCCACAGAACTGATGTGGGGATTTTTGATTCGTCGAAAAACATGGCCGCCGTTGCTAAAAATAGACCAGGGGGGTCAGACTACTGTTTTTGGCTTGTAAATCAAAAAGTATAAGAGATAGATGAAATCTGATGCCACGTTACTGCTTCAGCAACAAAAGCTCTACAAAAGTCTCCATTGAGTCGAAGCTGTCAGATGACCCCTTATGGGAGTTACGGCCCCTTAAAGGTGAAAAATAGCATTTTTTCATGTTTTTGGCCTATAGAATGAAAACTATTGCAGATGGAGAGAAGCTGTTGCTTGCTTAAATGTTCAGCTCATTTAGCTCTACAAAAGTCTCCATAAGGTCAAAGTTGTCAGATGACCCCTTGTAGGGGTTATGGCCCCTTAAAGGCAAAAAATAGAGTTTTTGGCCTATAGAATGAAAACTATTGCAGATAGAGAAAAGCTGTTGCTTGCTTAGATGTTCAGCTCATTTAGCTCTACACAAGTCTCCATATGGTGGAAGTTGTCAGATGACCCCTTATCGGGGTTACAGCCCCTTAAAGGCAAAAAATAGTGTTTTTGGTCTATGGAATGAAAACTATTGCAGATAGAGAAAAGTTGTTGCTTGCTTAAATGTTCAGCTCATTTAGCTCTACAAAAGTTTCCATAGGGTCAAAGTTGCCAGATGACCCCTTATAGTGGTTACGGCCCCTTAAAGACAAAAAATAGTGTTTTTGGCCTAAAGAAAGAAAACTTTTGCAGATAGAGAAAAGATGTTGCTTGCTTAAATGTTCAGCTTAATTAGCTCTACAAAAGTCCTTTTAGGGTCAAAGTTGTCAGATGACCCCTTTAAGGGGTTATGGCCCTTTAAAGGTGAAAAATAGTGTTTTTTTGCTTTGGAATCAAAACTATTGCAGATAGAGAAAAGCTTTTTATTGCTTAAACATTCAGCTCATTTATCTATACAAAAGTCTTCAAAGGGTTGACATTAATACCAGGTGAGCGATTCAGGCTCCTGGGAGCCTCTTGTTCATTTTTGGAATAAGAACTAAGTACGTTTCATCTTAATACACTTACAAATATCATAGACCTGTAACTAGTAAAATTATCTAATATACATGCAGGTCTAGATGCCAATAGAAGAAAATCAATTTGTCAAAATTTTCATAAAAATAACCCCTAACTGAGAAAATTATAACTCTCAGCCCACTAAACATCATGTACGAGTCCCATTTTTAAAACCATGGCCGAAGTGTCCTAATACAGTATGGCCGACCTATACAATGGCCGACGTGTCTATGGACGATGTGTCCGTGGCCGAAGTCATAGTATGGACGAGGTGTCCCTAAAGCGTTTGGTATTTTTGGTTATACTTTTCTATGCTCTTCATATTCATACAGTGATTGGCATTTTCAATATTTTTGGTAGAGCGCCTCTGATGAGTCTTGAATAGACGAAACGCGCGTCAAGCGTAGCAAAATTTATTGTCTGGAACTTTGTTGTCATTTGTATTTCGAACACACGTGAAGGTTAGCACTGCTGGTGGAGTTTAAATTCCCTGAGGTTAGCCCGCTCCGGCACCAACACTTTTGAGTTGGAGAATACATCAAAGCTTTAAATTATCCGTCTAAATTTTAAAATTGTCTAAACCCTAAGGTTCTTCCTACCCCAGACATAGGTTGAATATCTTAGTAATAATTTGGTTCCCCAGTTTGGTATTTTTGGTTATACTTTTCTATGCTCTTCATATTCATACAGTGATTGGCATTTAAAATATTTTTGGTAGAGCGCCTCTGATGAGTCTTGAATAGACGAAACGCGCGTCAGGCGTAGCAAAATTTATTGTCTGGAACTTTGTTGTCATTTGTATTTCGAACACACGTGAAGGTTAGCACTGCTGGTGGAGTTTAAATTCCCCGAGGTTAGCCCGCTCCGGCACCAACACTTTTGAGTTGGAGAATAAATCAAAGCTTTAAATTATCCGTCTAAATTTTAAAATTGTCTAAACCCTAAGGTTCTTCCTACCCCAGACATAGGTTGAATATCTTAGTAATAATTTGGTTCCCCAGTTTGGTATTTTTGGTTATACTTTTCTATGCTCTTCATATTCATACAGTGATTGGCATTTTCAATATTTTTGGTAGAGCGCCTCTGATGAGTCTTGAATAGACGAAACGCGCGTCAGGCGTAGCAAAATTTATTGTCTGGAACTTTGTTGTCATTTGTATTGATATAATTTCATTTGTTTCTGTTTCTGTTTCTGTAGGTATACTGGGCTGCACTTCAATACTGAATATAGTGCCCAGGGGGTTGATGCGGCTCTAGTCGTACTGTTTAAGGGAGCCTCCTTGCCCACGGAGTTCCCCCTTAAAGGAGTCGATAGTAGGAGATGTAGTACACTTTTCACTTAGATTGTTCCAGTCTTTGATTGTCCGGGGTATAAACGAGTTCTTGTAAATGTCGGTGTTGCAGCTCTGTACTTGGAGTTTATTGGATGTTGTTGATCGTGTTCTTCCTTTGCACTTGGTTATATAAGGTTCGGCAGGGATGGCTATCAGGTCATTGACGATTTTGTACATTAGAATGAGACGTTGTTCTCTTCTGCGTTCCGATAACGGTGTCCAGTTTAGTTTGTTCATCATGTCAGTTACACTAGATGTTCTTCCATAGTCATTGAATACAAATCGGGCCGCTCTGCGTTGAATGGACTCGAGTCGGTCAATGTCTTTCTGTAGATTCTTTCTTTGATTTTTAGGCAGAGCCTTATACTGTTATAGAGTCATATAGCTATCTGATTTTTGTGTTTTTTTTTCGTCTAGACAGGGTAAATTGGTCAGTCAATATTGCTACCAGAGGATCTATTTCAGAACATTAATCGTGTATTGTATTTTAAATGTTATACGGATTGTCTAAAATAAGAGGTATATATTTATACCCCAACATAAATGCGATATAAATGTGCACTACATATCGTGTATCAATACTCGTTGACGTTGACGTTGACTTAAGCATTGTTGACCTTTGACCTTTGATCAAGTGGGCAGAGCTAAATTACAGATTTCTTAACAAATGTGTAAGTGTGCGGAGATATAACAAACAAAACTGATGTGCTATGTTTCAAGTTTATGAAACACAGATTGTTCTTTATTTTTAGTGCTTAGATTTACATTATGTAGCTCTGCCTTTTAACGCTTTAGCGCTTTGATTTTATATACTTACATTTATAGAACTGAACTGAGACAAAATTTCATATACTCATGGACAAATGAAACATTACACCCTGAAAATTAATCCCAATCAGATACTTAGGGCACAATCGACATTCCTTCCTCAGGCACCCTGGGTAGATTATTTTTCCCGAGTAAAAAGATAAAACTGAAAGCTGATGACCTCTGTTTTGTTATGGGTCAATGATCTTCCTAACAAATAAAAGAACAACCTAAGTTTAAGATCACAGCACTGTATATATCAGCACTGATGTTTTTCTCGCATCAGGTTTGCATCAAGTCTGAGAAATTCTCTATACGAGGACTGGACTTTAATGGAAGAGGGGTGAGCGACCTTTTTCCTACTTGGGGTTTCATTGGTTTGAATGTCGAACACAAGCATTGTATTTTTTTGTTATTTGCTTATTTTATTCTCCTTAAAGTATCCTAACCGATGTTTATCATGGAACAATTATTGACATTGATGAAAAAAGAAGCTGCCATTTTTATTTTCTTAAGCATTTGTAATGATCGATGAATCAATCTTGTTGTCCGATCTGTCAAATTTATTGTCCTCTTGTGTATTGAATTGAAAGAAAAACACAAAAGTTTAAACACACAATGTTTAAAACGTTTTACAGAAAGTTGTTATGATCAGGTGGGGAGTGTGAATGTTAATTTTTATTCGAAAAGATGATTTTTGAAGATAAATTTTTATTCTGTTCATTTTGTCTTTAGTATTGGGTAGATTGGAACAAAAATTGTATTTGAATACCGGTACAAAAGTTTTTCCAGTTAGTGGGGATTTCAAGGTATCCGACCCCCAACCCAAAGTGGTTATCTACATTTTGTAAATAAAAAAAAAATCATTAAAATTTCAATTTCCATTACCCCTGCTTTCAGAAAAAAATGATTTAAAGGTACATGATATTCTTCTTTGTCATTTCACATTTTTACAAGTTATGCATTGTGTATTTTTGATTTTCATGTTTTCATCTTTGAATGTCTGCATGCTTAAAATTAAGGTCAATGAAGGTTATTTTTTTTTTGTCGGATAACTTAAGCCTTAAGTTAGCCGACAAAAAAAATTAACCTTCATTAAGTTAAGGCAACTTCTTTTAGTTTCTGTTAATCATTATGTAGTCTTATATCATTTAAAAAAAATTCCTTAAGTATTCAAATACATGTATGTAGTGTTTCTTTTGTCCATGAGTATATTTTCTTGGCCTAAAATATCCCCAACCAGGCAAAGATAAATCCTTGTACTGTCTTGACACCTTGTTCAGTGTGTTGCATTATATTGTATTTTGTGCTGCCTTTTGCCAAAACTGAAAGTAAGCATCGATCCCCCATTCCAAAATGGCAGGCACTTGTTAAATACCATGTCCAAAATGCATTCAACCAAGTTCAAGGACTTAACTTGTAAACATTTGAAGTTTAAGAGAAACAAGAGAGCCACCATATGAGACAGACATAGTCCAAATTATAAGCCTTTTATAATTCTTGACATTTGGCTTACGTCTCTTGGGATCTAAAAAAGTCCAAATGACAAGAACCCCAATAAGATGTTATGATTATCTGGACTAAGACAGACACGGTCTCATCAAGGGACACAAGTCAATTAAATGTATAATATTGCAGTGTAGCAGTGGATTTACTAAGAGGGGGGCAGGGGGCCTACTTTTGTTTAAAGCTACACATGCTACTGTACATTATAATAAGAACCCCAGTCTACATGTAGTTTCACCATGATCATGATGATTCAATGATAGAAATTGGGTACACTATGCCTAAAAAGAATAAGATTTATAAACTTTTGTGATCATGATCATGATCATATATCAATTGCTAGAAGTTTTAGTTCATCTGAGTTTGATGTCCCTTTTCTACCAATACATTTCTCATTTGATGTCTGCCATATTTGTTTTGGTCACATTTATTATGTTATTTGAATAAAATATCTCTGATTATTTTTAATTTAGACCAGTTCAATATTTTCATGTCTTTTCTTACTGGAGTTGAATCACAAAGTTTATGTACATAAAATTAACTTTTCTGGTAGATTCTTGCATTTGTCAATTACTCTGGCAGTATATGGGGGGAGAAACACCCCATGCATGTTAAAGGCGACTTTGAAGAGTTTGATAAAACATGTAAAAGTAGGCTCAAGATGGCCCCCACAAAGGCCACAGTCACAATCCGCTAGCTGGAGAGGTATTAACAGAAGCATTAATTTTTTCCCATCCATGAAACTGACATCTTTTGGAAGAGTTTATTTGGTTTCTCAAAGATGTCTAGATCTTCACTTTGATCATTTAATAAAATTTGGGAATGTATTGAGATGAATGGGGTAATCACTCATATTTTTTTTACTTATGTTTAGATACTAGTACATGTAGTATGATATTTATATTCTTTTATATTTTTTATATTATACAGGTCTATGGTCATAGAACAAGATGAGTAAAAAGCAACTGAACAGGAAAAAGAGCAAGAGGCAATCAGCAAAACATAGATATAAGGTTGAAAGAAAGATCCGACAGCACAACAAAAAGGTTAAAAAGGAGGCTAGGAAAAACCCAAATAAAGGCAAGAAGAAGAAGGATCCAGGAATACCAAATAGTTTACCCTTTAAGGAAGAAATTCTTCATAATGCAGAAGAAAGGAAGCGCATAGCTGAGGAAGAAAGACAAAAACAAAAGGAAAGACAGAAGAAAGAAAGAGAAAAGTTATTGGCAAAGAAAAGAAATTTGGGTTCAATGGTTAAAGATGCACAGAAAAGGACTGCTGAATATGAAAGAAAGCAAATGAAAAAATCATCAGGAAGCGAATTGTCAGCATCTGGTCAAGCTGTTGAAAACTCATTAAAGACATTTTACAAAGAGTTTAAGAAAGTTGTCGATGCCGCAGACGTGATACTTGAAGTCTTAGATGCTCGGGATCCCATAGGTAGTCGATGCACACAGTTGGAAGAAACTATTTTAGAAAGTGGAGCAAATAAACGATTAGTTCTCATCTTGAATAAGATTGATCTAGTCCCAAGAGAGAATGTGGAGGCATGGTTAAAACATCTGAGAAACGAGTTCCCCACATTGGCATTTAAAGCTTCCACTCAAACTCAACAAACCAATTTGAGTCGGTCGAAGGTTCCGTTACATTTGGCTAGCGATGACCTCCTAAAGTCAAGTCATTGCCTTGGAGCAGATATGTTGATGACATTGCTTGGAAACTATTGCAGAAACAAGGATATCAAATCAGCAATCCGTGTTGGAGTGGTTGGTTTCCCGAACACGGGGAAGAGTAGCATCATTAACAGTTTGAAGCGAGCTAAGGCATGCAATGTTGGCGCCATGCCAGGAATGACAAGAACCATGCAGGAAGTGCACTTGGACAAACACATTAAACTTTTAGATAGCCCAGGTGTTGTCATGGCAACAGGCTCCTCTGATACTGCTGTTATTTTGAGAAATTGCGTCAAACTTGAAAATCTTGACGACCCTATTACACCAGCTGAGGCAATTTTGAAAAGATGTTCAAAACAGCAGATGATGTTGCACTATACCATACCAAATTACAAGGACACTAATGAGTTCTTATCCTTACTCGCTAGAAAGATGGGGAGACTAAGAAAAGGGGGAATACCAGATGTAGATAAAGCTGCTAAAACGCTGATACAAGATTGGACCAATGGTAAAATCAGTTATTTTACTCATCCTCCTGAGCAACACACTTTGCCAACTCACGTCAGTGCCACATTAGTAACAGAAATGGGCAAAGAGTTTTCTATTGACGCCTTAATGGATACGGAAGAAAAAGCATTACAAACTTTGGAAAATAGAAGTAGTAAACATATGTTAGTAGAATCCTTAGGTTCTGTTAAAATTGTCATGGATGAGTCAGAACTCGACAACCAGGAAAACGAAAATGAAGAGGAAATGGCAGAGGAAAGTGATGAAGTCGATGAAAATGAAATGATGGAAGAAGATGATGAATCAGAGGAGGAAGAATTGAAAAAAGTCGAAGTCGCCATTTCCAAATCCAGAAAAACGTCAGCATCTTCTAATGTTTCCAAAGCATCAACAAAATCTTCAAAGAAATCAAAGTCTGAGAAATCTGACAAAGAACCTTTGAAAGAGAAACTGGATATATTGGTCAAACAAAACCAAAAGAGAAAAGAGGATTTCAAAAAGATGAAAAAACAGAGAAAGAGGGCTGATAAACTGTCTGCATCTTTATCAGATAACTTGATGGGGGCTCTGAGTATGGGAGGCGGCCAAGATGCTGAGGGGGATTATGACTTTTCTGTACTGAGTTAGAAAAAATGTCATGTGACTTGATTATTGATGAATTGAAAAATGATTTCCTTTGGCGCTAATTTAAAAAGGTTTTAAAGGTTGCATAATTTATTGTCAGTGTGATTTCTAAATTACCGCTAAGTCTGTTTCAGATCATTTTAAAGAGAAAAAATATTCCTACATGTCCTATTATATTCAAAATTTTTATTCACATGATTCATATGATAAAGATAAGTTTTAATTATGTAAATTTTGAAATTGAAATAGTAAATATCAGTTAGAAAAATGATGCAACAATTATTTTATTTAGAAAGAAATTACCAGTAATTGTTTTTGAGTGAAGTTCATGCATGTCATCTAAATCTTTTCTGTTTCACAATACATCTGCATTAAATGTACTAGCTGTTAACCATCTTATTTCTAAAAAAAACATGTTACCTCTTTAAACAAAAATGTTTTATTTTGTTTGCAGTATTTGTTATGAAAAAAAATAATTGTCATATTCAAAATTTTTAACAAAGAACATAATGTAATTGTACATTACTATACCCATACAGTCAGAGATCCCACTTAAACAAGTAAACAGAATTTTACTTCTTTAAGTAAACAAAAATTTACTTGTTTGAGTAAAGTATTTTTCTATCAGCAAAAATTTACCTATACAAGTAAATTTGAAAAATTTTGAGCTCATTTTACTTGTTACACAATATTTTAACAATCAAAGTGATAATTTTCTTGAAATGTTTACATCATCTGCTCTATGGTCCATTAAAAATTTCTGATGGGCATGGCTGTCTTCATGGTGTGCACGGCCTTTGAAAATTGCCCCCTTGGGACAATAAATGTTGATTATTTCTCAATTAACTGAAGATAACAGATAATCTCAGTCTGGTAAAGGTTGCTGATACTATTAGCCATATAAATAATCATGAATGAAAGTAAAATTCATGGCTAGATAAAGATAATTAAGAAAAGATTGATTTTCTATCATTTTACTTGTACAAGTAAATTAGTGAAAGTCAAAAAAAGGGAGACAATTTTAACTCTTAAAAGTTTACCTATAGAAGTTAAAATCTGTTTACTTATACAAGTTGGATCTCTGACTGCCATAGGCAGAATTTTATTAGCCTTAGGGGGGGGGGGGGGTCAATTGAGGGTTTGATTTTCAAAACATTCCTTTCTTTAATAGTGGCCAGATTTCAGCTTCTTTTCACCTAGATTTTTCATTTTTTTTCGCCCAAATAAGGGTTTGTCCGAACCCCTTAAACTCCCTAGGCTACGGATATGACGACACAGTATTATGAAACAATATAGGGGACAATAACTTCAACAAGCACCTACAAATGAAAAATTACTTTTTAAATGGAACATTAACATGAATGAGATTGAAACCACACATCATTTTAACATAATGTCGATCTACACATTAATGGGGAGACATATTTATTTATTTTCTTGCCTGTCTGCCACAAAGTTAATTCCCTCAAGTTGACAACTCCTTCATGTCCTTAATTTTATGAAACTTGTTAAGTAGCAAGTACACTGCAGTCCTTTCCTTTGAAAATTTCAAAGAGTAGCCAAATTATTAAACAATGTACAAAAGTGAAATAGCCTGAACAATAGAAAACTAGCATCATAGCATGAACACTTTTTTTAGTACTAGGAAATTTTGATCCTCAAAATTTTATTTGAGTTATGGCCCTTTGAACTAAGAAACATCTCATTTGTCATGGTTTTCTGCTGAAGTCCTCTGAAACTACTCAACCAATTTTATGAAACTTGGTATGTAGCTAGTACAACATATGTAGTTGCGCATATTACCGGGAAATTTTGATTCTTAAAATTTTGTGCATGAGTGATACAGACCTTTAATTTAAAATTTGAAAGGAAACATAAATTGCAGGCTTTGAGATAACTTTTGAATGCTGCAATACATACTATCATGAAACTTGCACTTATTGAAGCTTTCACCTATTGGGTCAAATGTCAAAGTCACAATTTAAAAAAACTTAGGTAATATAGGTTTAAATTTTGTTTCTGGAGTAAATGTATTTTTTTAACTAACTAGTTGCACACATAAGGGAATTCATGAAACTTACATTGCTATTGTAATGTCAGTATATATCCACCAGGAGTCCTTACGACTTGAGTTCACATTGTTTATAGCTTTTCAGTTGTTTTTTATGTGTTTCTTCATGCTTTTCTTGTTTGTGTTTACTGTTTTTTTCTTTGCCCATTTTTGACTTCCGAATGCCCCCTTGGTACCTCTCTGCTTCTTTCAGTTTATCAACCAAAAAGTCAAGGTCAAAAGAAAGGAGTGCAGCCAGCTGTTAAATTACTACTTGGGCATATGAAGTACCCAATTTCATCAATCTATGACTTACAATTCTTGAAATATGAAGTGCTAATACAAACACAGCCAGTAAAAGCAAAACTTATGTCTTGCTTTACTTCCCAGTTGAGACAACAACAACAAAAAATCAAGAAAAATCCAGCCATTACATTAAGATCTTAGCATTGATGACCAGAGTAGCTCTAATCAAAAGGTTAAACAAGAAAATTATGTCTCCCCCCCCCCCCCACTTTTGTGGGGTGAGATATTTTTTTGTCGTGATCGTCTGTCCGTCACAAAGTTTGTCATCACAACTCCTCTGAAACTACTGAACCGAATTCAACAAAACTGCTGAACTGATATCAATGAAACTTGGTATATAGGAAGGACACCGTATGAAGTTGTGCATGTTACCAGGAAATTTTGATCCTAAAATTTTTGTGGGAGTTATGGCCCTTTGAACTTAGAAATTTGCTGAAAATCCTCATTTATCATCTTGTCAGCGCAACTCCTCTGAAACTACTGTACTGAATTCAATGAAACTTGGTATATAGGAAGGACACAATATGAAGTTGTGAATATTTCCAGGAAATTTTTATCCTCAAATTTTTGTGGGAGTTATGGCCCTTTGAACTTAGAAATTCACAGAAAATCCTCACTTGGTACGTAAACATCAAGTGAAAAAAAAAGAACACAGTTGGAGATCGTTTGTCTGTTCATACATACATAGATAAAGGTTTTGATCTGTCAAAAACGTTACATTTACTACAATTATAGTGGAATGACATTTGATCAGTGGGTACATGAAGCTTAAACAGTAACCAACATCTGTTCAAGAATGAGGTCACCTTCAACAATATTTTCCATATGAATAACCCAGATTTAAATTTTGGTTCAGTCCATATCTCAGCAACTGTAATTGGTAGTGGGGAGGAATGATATTTTGTCAGGGGGTAATATTAAGCTAGGATAGTAACCAGCATCAATAACAAAATTACCAAAATCCATACAGCAGTACCACAGGCGTTTGAGTCCAGGAGTTGTATTATAAATAACGTGTATATAAAAATTTTCATCTCGTCTATATACTATTTCCACGTGGAAATAGTATATAGACGAGATGAAAATTTTATTTATAATAAAATAAAATCCTGGACCCAAACGCCTGTGAGCAGTACAGGAAAAAGGTCACCTTGACCAACAAATCTTTTTATATGACTGAGGTTCGAGTTTTGATTAAGATCCATATCTCAGCAACTGCAACTGGAAGAGGGATGATATTTTTCCACTGGGTACTTCTTGGATATTACATCAATTATACAGAAATTAGCTTAGGTCACATTAATTTATCACTCAGGTTAATTGAGGTTCATATATCAACAACTGCAAGTGGTATAGGATGATTTTTGGTCAATGTCCGTACATCTCAGAATTCTTAGGACACCTTCGCCTACATTTTTCACATGAATGACTATGTAAAATCCCATAACTCAGTAGTCAGTGTGTAAAGCTTTGATAATAACCAACATCCGCACTTGAATTAGGTCACCTTTGTTCATCATTGTCTTCATGACTTAGTCTATCACAGCAATTTGTAGAAGATTGATAATTGGTCAATGGGTACAGCATTGATAATAACCTCACATCCATACTTAAACAAGGTCACCTTGACCTATATTTTCTGCATGAATGACTGGTTTAAGTTTTGGTTGTGGTTCATATCTTAGCAACTGGTAGAGATTTATTTGGGTTTATGGGTACAGCTTGGTTAATAACCAACACTCCTATCTATATTTAGTCGCATGTTTTCTGCATAAATGATTCAGGTTAAAGTCCATGTCTCAAGAACTACAAGTGGTAAAGGAATGAAATTTGGTCAGTCTGTACATATTGGATAATAACAAACATCCTTTACTAGAAAAGGGTCACCTTGACCTCCAGTCTTCACATGAATGACTCCAGCTTAAGTTTTACTTAAGGTTTATAACTTGAAGATGGATGAAATTTGGTCATTATTCTAACTTGAATATGATCACTTTGACCTTAATTTTAACAAGGCAAGCCCGGATCAGCTGTCATGTGGTATATACTGCTCTTTTTCTTTATGTTTTTGTATAAACAGAAATGAAATGACATTTAAAATTTAGATGAAGCTTGTATTTTGTAGCTTTGTAGTTTGAGGTCTTAGTAAGTAAGCATGCAATTCAACTATTTGTCTATTCGTCACCAAATTGGCAAATGGTTCAAATAATCTAATAAAGATAAATAAATGATATAAATCCACTTTATTAGTATCACAGTTTAACATTCATTTCTTAAATAATAACAATTCCACAAAATATTTGAATCAGGAACTATACACTATTTTTCAGATCAGTTGTTGTCTAAAAACGTGTAGAAAATGTCGAATAGTATTAGGTCAATGGAGTTATTGAGTCATCTACTGTAAAGTCATTAAGTAAGGCAGCAATGTAGAGTAGTAATTAATTCCTATAGACTCATCTAACTGACAATTTGATCACAAAATTATTGACCATGAAGATGAGGTCCGTATTTTTTTCTAAATTGATTTGCAGGTCTCAATAAGATCATGACTTCCTACATGTAACATTTTCACAAAGTAAGACATTAAATTGCCAAACCGGTAGATACACTTATCTGAAAAATTATTAACAGTATAATATTCTACTACTTGGCACATTATCTTAGCCTGGTTTGAGTCTTTACAAAAAATTGCTTTCCATAAGTTAAACTTAATGAATTAAGTATTAGTGGTACATCAAGAAATCAAATCAACCTGTTCCATTATGTAAATTCATCATAATCTGTTAAGCAGTTTAGAAGCTGCAATTATGCAACATTTTTGAACCGATGTTAATTCCTTATACCCCCTCCCATTTGTAAAAGTAACTGTGATGTGACACAAAATGCTGCTTGAAATCAGTAATATTGCACTTAAAGTTTTAAAAATAGGATAAAGGCAAAAAAACTTCACCAGACCTGAAAGGGAATCCCATGAATCTCATTTTACACTTCATTTTTTTTTATTTATATGATCAATTGCAATTCGGTATAATAAATGCATAAACTTCATCATTTCAACTTCTGATAAGAAAATACATTTTTTTAATAAAACTTCTAAACTTTATCTTAATATACAAAGTACGTACAAGGAATGCTTCAAGAAGATTATTGTTTTAACAAGATATGCATACAACAACTACAAATTCAACAAACATAAATACTTATAACATTTGAACATAGTGACTAGATTCTTTTTGAGACAAATAAGTAGCATATATGAATTAAAATGAAAATAAAATGATTTTAACATAAATTACAAGGGGTAAGATTGAAATGCCAACTCATTTGTTACTACTTACTGTAAAGCCTTAAAATCAGGCCTTGTTAACACATATTGAATACATAAATGAAACAAACAATTAATTCTAACATTTTGGATGGCCAACATTTGAAGAAGATTTTTTTTATAAATCTGTCTTATATTTGAGCAGAAGATCACTTCTACAATATAGAACAGATTAGCCTTAAGATGGGATGAAGATATTTTTGAAAGGCGGAGGGGCAGTTCTCCTTAAATCTTCCCTAAGAAGAAAAAAAAGGGGAGGGCAATTCTCCTTAATTCTTCCTTAAGACGAAAAAAGGGGGTTTCCAGGTCAGTTTTGTCTAAAATCTGCATGAAAATAACAAAAAAATTTAAGAAAAGGGAGGGTTTCAACCTCCAAAACTCTCCCCTGGATCCGCTACTGAACATTTGATTTAATTTACAGCTTAATAATCAACTCATATATAGTGATATTTGTACTTTGGTCTAGTTCAAGTTTTTACTTAAAACTAGATTTTCTCTGCTTAAATATGGGGGGGTGGACAGGGGGGTTCTCTTCCCCCGTTCCCCGCCCCCTCTATCCCCACTCCCTGCCCTCTCCATCTCCTCTCCCCGCCACCTCAACCCCCGTACCCCCGCCCCCTTTGTCAACCCCTGTACCCCCGCTCCCCGCCCCTTCCACCCCCGTTCCCTGTTCCTTATACCCCCGCTCCCCGCCCCTTCTACACCCGCTCCCCGCCTCCTCAACCCCCGTCCCCCCTGTCCGCCCCCTCAAATAAAGAACCAATCTGCTCAAATGTAAATTGCAAAACATCTTACAAATGTACACAAATAGCATGATGACACGTAGCATAAATTACTTATACAGAACCCTGGAATGTATAACAATCAAGGCAAATAACAGTAACAATTTAATAATGAAGTTTCCTATTGATATGATAAAAATTGGTACATTGTATTACATCTCCAATAAATGATTTATTTAACATTTTCAAAAAATCAAATGACTTATGGCATGTATGATGCCCTATCAAAGTAGCATTTTTAAATTCATGTGTGAAGAAGTACTGTAACAGTATTTGTTTTCACTGTACTTTATGTGCAGCAAACGTCAGGACTCAATACTTTAAACATGTGAATGTTTATTGGTCATAATAAGAGTTAGTCGCACACACAATAACATTTTTAAAACAAAAAAAATGTAAAATTTCCCAATGAAAACAAAAACGTTTAGGATCCAACCGTTTGTTTTCAAATGGCATCACAAATGAATATTTTTTCATTATTTGCATGATTTTATATGTCAATCTTTTTTTTTCAACAAAAATCATATTCATTTTTTTAAGGAAAAATCAAGCCCCCCCCTTTAAGTTATAATTTATGGTAGGTCCTTCATATAGTGTTTTGGGGTTTTTTTTCAACAACAATCCTGCCTGAGTCCTATAGAATTATTGCAGAAAATATGTTATGTTATTGTGATTGTATTTCAAATTGATGATAGTTAGCAAGTATGAATTATTATCTATCAAGTAATAAATGATGAATAAAAATGCAATTAAATTTATCTTGCAGAGAAAAAAAAATAAAATAACAACTTATCATGAAAAACATGAGCAATAGCTCATAACATTGTACTCAACAAATAAAATATTACATCAGATCTATAAATATCACACAAACATATCACAGTTACATGTAAAATGGACGGATATTAATATACAGCTTTTGTCTTTGTTAAATAGACAAGCCCTTATTGGAAATTCTTTGCAATGAAACATGTTGAGATCTTAAAAGACTATAGACAACTCATTTAAGCAGAAATAGACATTAATTTGTAAAAAGTTCCAGTTTACAATTTTCGTTTTCTTTCCTAAAACATGATCAATATTACCAAATATATAGTTTGTTAGAACCTTATTTTAAACAAAAAATACTCATCATTTTAATTTTATGTCGTTGATAAAACTTTAAGTATTTAAGTATGAGGAAGGTTTAACCTATGGAACTCCTGAATTTACAATTTTACAATTTTTCAAAATGTTCAAAACCAGATGAATTAATTTTATTCATTTTTTGTTCAAAAATAAAATACAAACTAGCTTTTCTTGTGGGTCATACGTGTGCTTAATGACATATGAAATTTTTTAACCCTCTTGGTGCGAGAACTGATCTGAGAAACATTACAAAAGGTGTTGGAAATTGTAGATTTGTGACACATTTTGATAATGACGTTACATTTTTTTCACCAGTGCAAAACAAATATTTTTGATTTTTACAAAATCATAAATGTTGAATAATGCAACATTTCGCTAATAAACAAATAAAAGATTTAAGCAAATTACTTGACGAAATCACAACTTTTTTATTTTGTAAAGATCGCTCAGGACATTTAAGTCCTTCCCGCAGTGACCTGATAAAGACATAAATGTCCCTCCTGCACTTGCACAGATAAGGACATATTTGTCCCTCTCTCCCACACCAAGAGGGTTAAGAAAAAAGCGTTTAATAGATGCTGAATAGGTCCGGATGTTTAAGGAGTACAACAAAATTATTGTCTTTTCTAACATTATTGGCCCTTTCAGGGGCATATAACTATAATTCACTTTCAAAAACAACTTAATACCCAAACAAGTCATTGCAATGTCATAAAAATATTCTAACAAGAAAATAAAACTCATAGAGTTTTTGTCATTTTGTCATGGATGCTTTAAGCACATGATAATAAATTCAAAATAATCTTATAAAATGCATGTCATGGTGTGTAAATATGCAAAGAGCTTGTATCTTAATCTTATAACAGACCCATACACTTATGCTCTCTGCCCGTTCCAATCAACATCCCCAATAATCTAAAAAAACAAACAAAAACAAAACAATACTGATGATTTAACAGAAAATGTACATAGCCCACTTGTCCTTCAGGGGCAGATTCAGATGGGGCAGTGCCTAGCCCATTTGGGAAATCAATTTTAGGTAAGATATACTATGGTTTAATTATTTTTCATGGGTATCAATTTTCCTGGTTTTCGTAGACAGAGCTGACCCTCAACATTTGCTTCCCCAAGAAAAGGAAATTTGACATTGCTTTGCATACTGCAAACTTCAGAACCACGAATTAAACATTTTTTCAGCAATCCAAGAAAATTGGTACCCACGAAAAATAAATAAATCCACAGTATAGGAAATCACTGAACTGTGACGAGGGGAGCCCTCTTTGTAGACTCAACAGACCCCTTCTTAGCAAATTTTCTGGATCATATGTTGTCTTGTCAGACGATCTATAACTTGAAAATGAATGGCTATTCTAATCCAAATCCCTCAGCATTTTGTATGGCTGTTAACATCTTTAATCTCAGGACCTTCTTAGACTTGTAGGCAGGAAGAACTAGCTGGTTGAAACAAGTATGTGCCATTGGTAATCTAAAAAGAAACAAACATAATGACAAGTTTAACATAACTGTACTTTACATAAACATTCTATATCAGTTGTTTTCCAAACATCCATTTTGCCTTTTTTTGACCCTTTTTCTGAACTGGTAGGGGCCACAAACCCCAAATGCAATAACAAACTTCTGTAAGTGTTGAGAAACATATTATCAAAATTTGGTCAACTACAATTATAGGATAATCAATTGGGTTGAGTGGATAACCAAAATATGATCACGAGTCGGTGAAAGCATACAGATTTATACGAGTGTGCGGAACTTGTTCCGCGCACGAGTTAAATCTCAGTGCGTTACCGCACGAGTGATCATATTTTGGTTATTCATGAGGCCTAATTGATTATCGTATTTATTACATAGATGAAATGCCGCTAATAAATAGTTTTTTAAATTTATTTAAATGGGGTATGAATTTAGACCGCAGGAGTCATGCCCACAACGCAATTCACGACGTCATAATTGAGTTTGACCGGAAAGGACGCAAGAGAGAAAATATTTTTGTTATTTCACACTAGGAATTTTAATACCAGATTTTATTTCACTGTGAAAAATCGGTATTTCATATGCATCTATGTAATAACAACAGTTATAACATGGAAAACAAACTTCTTCAAATTCTGACAAGACCAACAATGACATCACCATAACATTATATGACAAAAAACTTTTTTAGATTGTTTAAAAAGTCATATTTAAACATAATTGGTGTTAAGAATTGTCTTCATCAAATCGTCATTTTTTCAAAATAAGTAACACTGGAAAACATATATAATCTTTCCATGACAAATGGTAGTGCAGCATTTTTAGAAAGCACAAATTAACTTTCAGTTTTCCTTCAAGTGCCAAGTGGGCATCAATGTAGAAAAAAGGTCAAAGCAAGCATCCTAAGCCTACATCATGCAACCATACCAATATGGTCAATGTGGTTATTAGTGATCAATGGAGAAAAAGTAGGTTACAGCCAGCATTCAAAGCATGCTTAGCCCATTGCTTTGTGAGATTGTGAGGTGAGTTAAATATGGTTGATCTTTAATGTCAAAGTTTGTCAAAGCTCTAATGAAAAACTAGATAATGTGTCTATGAGCCACAGGATGGCCCTCCCGTTCTCGAAATATCATTGACCCTCAATGTATTACCTGGGATATGGACCTTTACCAAGAAATTGATCAAAAGTGTTCATGTGTAAAATATAGGTCGCTGTGACCTGGTGGTTGGTGCTATGTTACCAAGACTCATCGAGTAGTGAAATATTATTGACCCCTAACATGTAGTATTCAAGATATGGACCTTAACCAAGAACTTTACCAAAGTCATTCATGCGTAAAATATACCTCACAGTGACCTCATTTCTAGTGGATGGTTTCACCTTACCCAAGACACATCTAGTGGTGAAATATCATTGACCATCAACATGTAGTATCTGAGATATGGACCTTAACCAATCACTTAACCAAAGTCATTCATGCATAAAATATAGGTCACAGTGACCTAATTTCTAGTGGGTGGTGTCACCTTACCTAAGACACATCTAGTAGTGAAATATCATTGACACCCAACATCTAGTATTTAAGTTATGGACCTTAACCAAGAACTTAACCGAAGTCGTTCATGCATAAAATATAGGTCACAGTGACCTAATTTTTAGTGGGTGGTGTAGCCCTACCCAAGACCTATCTACTGGTGAAATATCATTGACCCCCAACATCTAGTATCCGAGTAATGGACCTTAACCAAGAACTTAACCAAAGTCATTCATGCATAAAATATAGGTCACAGTGACCTAATTTCTAGTGGGTGGTGCCACCTTACCTAAGACACATCTAGTAATGAAATATCATTGACCCCCAACATCTAGTATCCAAGTTATGGACCTTAACCAAGAACTTAACCGAAGTCGTTCATGCGTAAAATATAGGTCACAGTGACCTAATTTCTAGTGGGTGGTGTAGCCCTACCCAAGACCCATCTGGTGGTGAAATATCATTGACCCCCAACATCTAGTATCCGAGTAATGGACCTTAACTAAGAACTTAACCAAAGTGTTACGGACGGACGTACGGACGTACAGACGGACGGACGGACGGACGGACGGACAAGGGTAAAACTATATGTCCGATCCACATACGTGGTCGGGCCATAATAAAATAAAATACGGAAGTAACTATTATTTGGTCAAAATAATGTTACTCTTACAGAGAGTGCTTTTGTTATAGAATATAAGCTTAAATGTATGCTTTACTAAGTGATTTAAGAAATTGTATTTCTGAGTTTTTGCAAATAAAAGCTGCAATACCAAAAGATTACATTCAAAAACTTAGGGGCAATATTCCAAATGTTGATAATATTCAAATGTCTAGCCCTCGGCTTGAAGATCTTTGTATATTATCAGGCTTGGGCAAGCGTATTCTCACGAATGACATTAAATGTAAAGACATACAAGAAGTACTAAACGATAAAACAAAACCTAAATGTGAAGATAAATGGGAGAGAGACTACGAACAAGAAATAAAATGGAAAATATCTGGGGAAATATATCTAAACTGAGAATTAAAAATGAAATAAAAAACTTTATATAAACTTCATAAAACAACATACAAATCACTGCCATTGACTTTGGAGATTTTGAAGGTCATTTCTTGCATGCCACCAATAGGTATTCTATCACTGCCTGTGGTGAAAAGTAAAAATTTCTTCTGTAGATCTGTTGAGAAACTCAGAATGATCTCCCAGAAATTCCTAAAAAGAGACGAAAAGTGTTTATAAAAACATGTATATGTCAAATTAATATTACACATAAAATGATTTAGAGGTACATGTAGTTTTTACTCTGATCAAGTTGATGAAATATTTCTAACATCTCCAAAAATAAAAGTTAATATTTGACTAGGGAGGCCTGTTGAGATAGTTTTGATTATTTGGAATTTCAAAAATCTCTGGAAATGAATTTGACATTCTGGCAAGCCTCCTTATTCAAATAGTCATAACTTTTGTATCAAGAGATATTGGAAATTCCATAATGATTTTTTTTCTAAGGCTTATAAGGCAGAAATGTCTAAATATTTCATTAAAGTCATCTTTTTTCTTTGTCTTTTGTCAATTTCTAAACAAAAAATACTTAGAGTGGAGTGAGCTCACAAAAGTACACCCCCCTCCTCTGACTTATATTGAACTCTGCTGAAAAAAACACTCTGGACCTATTATCTCCCCTTAATGATACCCAAGAGCAATAACCTTTCTTTATGGGGTCTTCAATCACGAGGGGTTTTAGAAAAATTGTGTGCGTGGGAGAGATGGACAGACATCAAAATAAAATGAAAACTATAGAACATCCACATCATCTGCATCTTCAATGTGAGGCCCTCATTATGTATAAATGTATTATCTATTTATTAAGCATTTCTGATCTTTTAAATAAAACATACAACTATCTTTAAATCTTTACTTACTTAATTGCAGGGTCGTTAGCACTATATCCATCATACACAGCCACTTTCCTCAGTTCTCTCATGTCCAGGTTAGGATTCCCACATACTAACATTTCTACCTCTTGTGGCCTCAACATCTGTTCAAAAGAAAGAAGCACATAACATTTTTTCAATACATGTAATTAACAATGAAATTGGTCTATGCTTAACCCCGAGACAACTATAACTCTGTCTAAATGAAACTGGTTTTCTTGTCTCTTCTTCACATTTCAAATCATGTTTAACCTGTTTATAGCAAAACTGGTCTAAACCGACCAAATTCTTCACTCCCACAAAGTTTTGGTTTAAAAGGGTTTTAAAGTTTAAGCATCTGTATAATATGAACATGATGTTTATCTCTGATAATTTGTGAGTCTGAAATAGGTTCCAGGTATCTCCAATTAAAAATGTTGGCTGTTTTAAGTTGCACTTTTGAAATTGTTGTTATAAATGCATGTCAAGTTATTAGTTTTAAAACTTACAATTAAGGCATTTGAAGCACAAACACTGTGGAACCCATGATAGAAAGCTTGGAATTGTGGGTAAATTGATCTATTTAGAACCCAATCAACATACAGCTGTACATATTCTGAAATAGAGCAAAACAAAGGAATATCAAATAAAATACCAACAGTCAGGAAAGGCTTAGGGGGGCAAATTGTTAAGTCTATCCAGAAATAAATGACAGATTAATTGCACAAATATTCATACAGTCCTTCTGATATACACTTAGTAGTTAATTGGAGTATAAATCATGACCAGTTCTGTTCTCTTTATGATTTGCAGGTTGGCAGCGTTAGAGTCCATAAACAAGAGGCTCCCAGGAGCCTGAATCGCTCACCTGGTCTTGATGTTGACCCTATACTTTTGTAGAGCTAAATGAACTGAACATTGAAGCAAGCAACAGCTTTTCTCTACCTGCAATAGTTTTCATTCTATAGGCCAAAAACACCATTTTTAACCTATAAGGGGCCATAACCCCTATAAGGAGTCATCTGACAACTTCGACCCTATGGAGAATTTTGTAAAGCTAAATGAGCTGAACATTTAAGCAAGCAACAGCTAATCTCTATCTGCAATAGTTTTCATTCTGTTGGCCAAAAACATGAAAAATCGCTTTTTTCAGGGGCCGTAACCCCTATAAGGAGTCATCTGACAACTTCGACCCTATGGAGAATTTTGTAGAGCTAAATGAGCTGAACATTTAAGCAAGCAACAGCTAATCTCTATCTGCAATAGTTTTCATTCTGTAGGCCAATAACATGAAAAATTGCTATTTTTCAGAGGCCGTAACCCCTATAAGGGGTCATCTGACAACTTCGACCCTGTGGAGAATTTTGTAGAGCTAAATGAGCTGAACATTTAAGCAAGCAACAGCTAATCTCTATCTGCAATAGTTTTCATTCTGTAGGCCAAAAACATGAAAAATCACTATTTTTCAGGGGCCATAACCCCTATAAGGGGTCATCTGACAACTTCGACCCTATGGAGAATTTTGTAAAGCTAAATGAGCTGAACATTTAAGCAAGCAACAGCTAATCTCTATCTGCAATAGTTTTCATTCTGTAGGCCAAAAACATGAAAAATCACTATTTTTCAGGGGCCATAACCCCTATAAGGGGTCATCTGACAACTTCGACCCAATGGAGAATTTTGTAAAGCTAAATGAGCTGAACATTTAAGCAAGCAACAGCTAATCTCTATCTGCAATAGTTTTCATTCTGTAGGCCAAAAACATGAAAAAATGCTATTTTTCAGGGGCCGTAACCCCTATAAGGGGTCATCTGACAACTTCGACCCTATGGAGAATTTTGTAAAGCTAAATGAGCTGAACATTTAAGCAAGCAACAGCTAATCTCTATCTGCAATAGTTTTCATTCTGTAGGCCAAAAACATGAAAAATCTTTATTTTTCAAGGGCCATAACCCCTATAAGGGGTCATCTGACAACTTCGACCCTATGGAGAATTTTGTAGAGCTAAATGAGCTGAACATTTAAGCAAGCAACAGCTAATCTTTATCTGCAATAGTTTTCATTCTGTAGGACAAAAACATGAAAAAACGCTATTTTTCAGGGGCTGTAACCCCTATAAGGGGATATCTGACAACTTCAACCCTATGGAGACTTTTGTAGAGCTAAATGAGCTAAACATTTAAGCAAGCAACAGCTAATCTCTATCTGCAATAGTTTTCATTCTGTAGGCCAAAAACATGAAAAATGGCTATTTTTCACCTATAAGGGGCTGTAACCCCTATAAGGGGTCATCTGACAACTTCGACCCTATAGAGACTTTTGTTGAGTTAAATGACCTGAACATTTAAGCAAGCAACAGCTAATCTCTATCTGCAATAGTTTTCATTCTGTAGGCCAAAAACATGAAAAAATGCTATTTATCACCTTTAAGGGTCCGTAACCCCTATAAGGGGTCATCTGACAACTTTGACCACATGGAGACTTTTGTAGAGCTTTTGATGCTGAATCAGTAGCGTGGCCTCAGATTTCCTCTATCTCTTATACTTTTTGATTTATAAGCCAAAAACAGTAGTCTGACCCCCCTAGTCTATTTTTAGTAACGGATCAAAAATCAAAACACAAGTTTGGTGCAGGACACCCTAAGGATCACTCATACCAAGTTTCATTAAATTCTGTTTGGTAGTTTCAGAGGAGAAGATTTTTGAAAAATTGTTAACAGACAACGACGACGACGACGACAGACGACGACGACGACAGACGACGACGGACGCCAAGTGATGGTAATAGCTCACATGGACCTTCGGTCCAGGTGAGCTAAAAAATTGTTAAAACAGAGAAAAGGAAAGCTATAAGGACTCCTGGATCCTGGCACTAAGGTTTTTCTGGTTGATTCAAGATGTAAATTTACTATCTTATTTTCTAAACAATCTAAAATTTAATGTAAAAACTCACTTTATATATTTTCTTTGCAGTATTGTTACTTTTAATGCAGAATTTTATGTTGAAGTTAAACATTTTTCTAATATGATTCAAAAGTTTGTAAATTTAAATATATATACATGTATATGAATAGACACCATTTTTTTTCTTCATTCTATTAGACATTACAATCAACAGATAATACATGAAATAATTGACATAATATTATTGTGATAAGTACAAAAATTGACAGTTCTATGATTTTGCCATTGTGAAATGGTGATAACATAATTTAACAAGTGTGGCCACTAAAAGTATGTCTCGCCTGCCGGCACCATCGCTAAAATCAACTACCTAAGCTTTCATTTCTTGATATAAACATAAAAAGTGTCAGTATACCTAATAACAGATGCCTAGTTATTATACTATTCAAGAAATCCATTGTCCACACAAGTATTACAAAAAGTTTTCTGTCTGAAAAAAGACCTAAGTTCACAGAGTCACTGGAGCCTAAAAATTGGGTCATGGTCACATGGCATGGTGACAGTTGCATTGTCCATAACCGCAACTGTCTGTTTACCCAATATCAGATGCCTAGCTATTATAACTTTCCAGCAATTCATTGTCCATAAAAGTCTTACAAAAAAGTTTTTCGGCCTGAAAAAGACCTAAGTTCACAGATTCACTGGAGCGTGAAAATGGGGTCAGGGTCACACGGCATGGTGACAGTTGCATAGACCATAACCTGAAATGTCTGTATACTAAATATCAGATGCCTAGCTATTATACTTTTCAAGCAATTCATCGTCCACAAAAGTCTTACAAAAAAGTTTACAGCCTGAAAAAAGACCTAAGTTCACAGAGTCACTGGAGCGTGAAAATGAGGTCAGGGTCACACGGCATGGTGACAGTTGCGTAAACCATAACCTGAACTGTCTGTATACTAAATATCAGATGCCTAGCTATTATACTTTTCAAGCAATTCATCGTCCACAAAAGTCTTACAAAAAAGTTTACAGCCTGAAAAAAGACCTAAGTTCACAGAGTCACTGGAGTGTGAAAATGAGGTCAGGGTCACATGGCATGGTGACAGTTGCGTAGACCATAACCTGAACTGTCTGTATACCAAATATCAGATGCCTAGCTATTATACTTTTCAAGCAATTGATCGTCCACAAAAGTCTTACAAAAAAGTTTACGGCCTGAAAAAAGACCTAAGTTCACAGAGTCACTGGAGCGTGAAAATGGGGTCAGGGTCAAACGGCATGGTGGCAATTGCGTAGACCATAACCTGAACTATTTGTATACCAAATATCAGATGCCTAGCTATTATACTTTTCAAGCAATTCATCGTCCACAAAAGTCTTACAAAAAAGTTTACGCCGCCGCCGCCGTCGCCGCCGCCGTCGCCGGAAAGTAATACCTATGTCTCGCCTTCCGCGACTATTCGTCGCAGGCGAGACAAAAATGACCATATAAAAGCTCATCAATAAGGATTCAGCAAATGTGTTTACCTTCTCTGTTGCTATTGGTAACAGAAACATCAACACCCCCAGGCTTTAACTCTGTTGTCTTTACAGAACCAAACTCTGTTTGGGACACCTAAAAAGAATAAATAAATTTTAAGTATAGTTTTGGAGCTTTTCAGAAGATGTGGTAAGATAATACTGTATTCATTAGTGTTATTTTGGCAGTGATTTAATTTTTCGTTTCATTTGCGATAATCATTGGGACATAAAATCATATAAAGAGATACAATATGGATAAAAAATCACGAAAATTTCAAAAATTATGTCATTTACTCTGCTTATATGTTGAGAGAAACTACCTGAAAAGTTAAGCCAAAATCTTCTTCCACATCCCCATCATAATTCAATAAGTCTGTTAATCCACTGGCTACTTCCTAAAAATAAAATAAAACTTATTTTGAAGGGAGTGCTTTTCTGGAATAAATGTGTTAGGATGGAAGGCATTTTTTTTTCTAGACTCAACCTGCACCATCAAAAATACAATCTTTGTGTTAATTTTTAAAAAATCAATATGCACATGGGTGCTAAAGCCGAGTTGCTGTATTTTATTAACCAAAGCCTTTCTTGTCTTCATTTTAAGATTTAACATAATTATTTATTTAATAGTGTTTCTCCTCTTATACTTTGTAACAATATACCAAAGTTTTATTCTGTGAAATTTTCTTGGACATTTGGAAATTGAAAGAAGTAACATACAGTTAAAACATGTCTAAACTGAATACTTCTGGACTGAAATGTGACTTAAAGTTTATAGACATTAACAGGTGTTTGATTTTTAAAAATTCCCCCCAAAATTAACGAAATAATAGCTGTTGCAGAAAAAAATGTAGGGAAAGAGGGTTATAAGACACTTTTTTCAACCCCACCACCCATACCAATTTATCGGAGGCTTTAATGACATATTTTTTCTTGATATATCCCTAAAAAGACTGATTAACATGGTTTGTTTATGACAAATTTTACTGCAACTGCATTTAAACGTACAGGTTGAACTTGTTTAAGATCATTGACAGTCTGTGGAGACACACCCACTACTGCCCTTGGGTTGTTGTAAGGCACAACTGCTGGACTTAATAACTTCTTATAACAACAAGGTGGGAATCGGATATCTAAAATAATACTGTTGTAAACTGCTAACCCCATTAGCTGAGAAAAGTCAAGGAAAATTACAATAAGAAATAAAATACTGGTACAAAAAGATATTAGGATTTCAATACATTCTAGATAAAGATTTTTGAACTTCTGTTACTTGAGTGATATATGATATGAACATTATTCCAAAATCCTATTGCTTTCTTGCAATAAAACTTGGGAAGAACCTCTAAACACTGATCTCCAATTACACATAAAATTATAACCTTTAATACTTTAACACAGGAGTGGAATGCAAAAATAAGCATTCATCTTTAATTTTAGTGAAATTTCTCTAAAAGGATACAACTCCAACAAGGTTAAATTCCTGATAACTCTCACATGGTGCTGGACTAAACCAATGGACTCCAGCCTTCTTGTCATATGTGAACATACCTAAAAATAACAACAAATTCATTTTAACATGTTTTTTTCAAGACAGCTGTTGTATTTCCCAATGAAATAAAATGACACAAACAAGTTTAGCAATTAAGTGTCTTCAGAGGAAAAGAGGTTCAATATTAGGTCAGTGAAAAACAATGAATACTGTGAGCCAGCTCACAAAAGATACCCCTACTAAATATTGAACTCTATAATAGATTAAAAAGTCAAATTACCTCCCCTGGATGATATCTATTTGTCATGCATATTTCAATATGATAAAATAATAAAAGGTATTGTACAGTGGCTAGTTAAAAGGTAAACAAAACAATAGTTTAGAAGGTAAAACCACATTTAAAAGGTAAAATCCAAACAAGAAAATCACAATAAAAGGTAAAAATTAATAAAAAACTAAAAGATGCCCAAATTTTCGGACTACAAGTCCTTCCTCAGGGGCTAACAGAAACAGAACGATGTGGACACATCAGCTGACCAGAACCGAATCTTTAATGTAGAAAGTCTGCCAAATTGCAGGAGACTCAAAATACCATGGAAGAAATATTCATTCTGTCTGAAACATTCAAATTGCTCGTAAGTTTTTGAAAATGTCTGTGCATGCAGAAAAACAGAGGGAAATAGTAACTCATCACCCCAAACTATCTTGTCCCCTTGATCCAAATAATCAATGGAATGGATTTTATTTTTGTATCTACGTGAGCTATAACGCAATGTCTTTCTCATATTAATGGTGACTAAAGCTTTTGTGATTGCATACAATGTTCAATAAGTGTACATGACCAACAAAACCATAAAACAATGTTGATACAGATATCTGCAAATCTGTTGAAAACATAAAGCATTGGCTTTATATAAAGAATCAGTTTTTATTAGAGTCTACATACCATAATCAGAATGGAATATTTGTCTGAGTAACAATAGAAACCATTCTTTGGTTAAACCACCCATATCTAACCCTGGCTCTCCTACGAATGTGACTTTTAATTTCTTCTTTAGATCATGTTGTTTTTCTGCAATCTGTAAAATATAGAATTGGTTTTCTAAAATTACACATACAATTTATTGTCTTTTGCCAAAAAATATTGAATTGTTCATGCTTTTTTGAGCAAGTAATAAAATCAGGAAAAAATGTGAGCATGGTAAGTCCAAATAAATTCTATATTTTTGGTAACATGAAATACATAATTTTTATTAAAAAAAAAATCATTTCAAACAAATTAAACTTTACAGGAAATATGAATATAGCAGGGTACAATTTTACCATGTAAATCAGAAAACATCTTCGTGAAAACTGTAAAAAAAAATTGTACTAGAAAATCTTATGATAAACAAAAAAGCTAGTTCCAAAGAGTTTTAAGAACTTCATCAATTAAATGACTGCATAAAGTTCTTGGGGCTTCCCATGAAGTTTTGAAAAAGAGTGAAAATATTTTGGTTATTTCACATTGTGAATTTACCAGATTTTATTTCACTGGGAAAAATCGGTATTTCATATGCATCTATGTAATAAGCTAAAAATAATCTACCTCATTTAAAGAGTCTGACACTAAATGTTCTCTTCTGATATTTAGGTTTAAAAATAACATTCCAACATCTGGAAGCTGTCTTCTTTGTACCTTTGCAACCAAACTTCTCTGAAAGATAATATATCAAAGTATATCAAAAAGTTGAAGTGCGAAACACTTTGAATTAGGTTATATGTAATTGTACCAACAAATCAAACATCTTACAACAAGAATATGTCTAAAAGACATAAAGCCCCATCTTGCAACATTTGGGACAGACAGCCAAACAGGCAGTCCCAAACTGTAGTGTATATGTCCTCCTACGTTCTTAGATGGGGCAAAAAAATTGATGTAAAAACTTATCCAATAAATACACTTGGCTTTGCATGGGTATGCTAGTTGTTATTGGGCATAAATTTCTTGAAACATTGCAATTCTGTTGATTTCACTTTGTGGCTTTAGTTCTGAGCATCATAACATGCCAGAATTGGTAATCAGGGCATTGATCCATGCTAATTACAACACTTATTTGTTTGTAATTCAGCAAGAATATGTCCAAGATGCCCCACCTTGCAATATTCCCTTTAATCAAAAGGGGTTTAGTTTGTATTTGTTGATTTAAGAATTAACTGTAATAATTTTTTGGTTTATTGCACTATAAACTAATTTTTCATGGTGCACATTGAATAATCTGCAAAGCAGATTATGTAAAATGTGCACATTAAAAATTAAATTTATTGCTTCTATAAACCAAAAATTATTACAGCTAATACTTATAAATAAATTTATTGATATATTTAGTGCGAAAATTTATAAAACAAATATATTTTTCATGAAAATTTTAAAAATTGGTGTATTAACATTTACACCTGTCAATCACATTGCATGTGACGTACATGCAACTGCAAAGTGTACATAATCTTCGTTGTTATATTCTGGTTCAAATAGGATTCAATAATACTTTCATTACAATATTAGGCGTACTTTAAATTATCGTTAATACAATCAAATTCTTTTGACTTTTAAAAACTTTACAAGAAAATAAACTTTTCTTTTAATGCAAATGCAACTTATAATTTTCTAAAATTTATTTATACCCTGGATACATATGTGTAAAATGTTTCATGAAGATATCTTCTTACTTTCATGGAAAAGAAACTTAAAACTGGAGCTAAGGTAAACCTGATTTGCGACAAACATACACAAATGGAAGTACGAACAGACAGACAGAACCAAACACTATGTGCACATATACTTTTGTAGGTGGGGCTTAAAAATAGAGTGAAATGTTGAAATCCATTTTGATAGATTAATTTTCAGATTTATATGTAACTTACCCCTCATTGTGAATTTTAAAACACAAGTTTAGTATTATTTACATTTAGCTTAAACCGGTGGAAGGAGCCATCCTAAACTTGTAGTGAGGTGTGAAACTAAACTCAACATTGAAGGCCTCCTGTAACTTCAGGGTGAAGAACAACAATTTAAGTGCTGCTCCTTTGCTTTGTTCTACTTCAATGTTTATAATGTGATTTTTGTCATGCAAATGTATGTATTTGTGTCATGCATATGTGTGTTTTTGTGTCATGCATATGTATGTATTTGTGATATGCATATGTATGTATTTGTGTCATGCATATGCATGTATTTGTGATATGCATATGTATGTTTTTGTGTCATGCATATGTATGTTTCCATATCCCTTCATTTTTTCTTTATTACTAATATTAACTATAAGATTCTGACACTAATTTGTGAGGGCTCTAAGAAACCTATGGTATTTGCACTTACTCTTGCCATAATGATCATCTGTTGCTCAGAATCTCGTTGTAAGATAGTTCTCTTTGCTGTAATACTTAATATAAAGGGATACTGACAAAAGGAAAATCTAAAACAAATGAAAAATATACATATAATACACATTATTAAAGACACAGGTGAACCAACGTTGTGAATGTCTTTTTCGGAAGAGGCCAATGTAGTCAGGGCCGTAACTACCATTGAGGCAGACGAGGCAACTGCCTCGTCTGAAATTTCGGCATTTTTTTTTTCACACATAACATTGGCCGGGAAGTAAATTCAACGCATCCGGATTTTATAAATATCCTAGTCCGAAGTTGATTTTCTATCTATTTATTTCCCGCGAATGTGTCTACCAAAACGTCTACCAAAACAAAATATTGTCGAACAAAAGATATTGTCAGTGTGCGACACGTACAGCTCTATGCGACTGAAGCACTACAACTCGGTATGTATAGTAATTCAAAGTAACTCCTGATTTATATAATATTTTGTCTGACTTTCCATAAAGATATTACTGATGTGCAAACTTTAAAAACACATCCGAATGCAAAACAGGTGAATTTATATTAGACACTGCATGTTTCTGACAAGTCCCATGCAGTTTGTTCAAAGGAAGCTCACGGGTCCCGGTTGGTTCGGGTCACCGAGGGAGCTAGCTGTTTTTCCATTGTGGATTTCCGTTTTGTGTGATTCATATCGCATGCTCCTTTTATTCTATAACTCAACACTTAATTTTAACTTAGCCATATCTATTCGTCCGTCCGTCCGCACCAATGATGCTTTTCAAATCTACTTCCAGAACATTGCCGATCCAGGATTTCCGAAAAGGGGGGCCCGTTGACTGACCAAAGGGGGCGTCTTCGTTTCATTTCAGTGATTTCCTATGTAATCGACCAAATTTTTTGTTCCGTAAGAGCGTGTCCCGGACCCCCCCCCCCGATTCGCCTATACGTTTTCAGTCCAAATTAACAACATTTAAAAGTGACAAGGCTGAATTTAATGTGTCACAACAGTATAAACCACCTGTGCAATTCTAAGACTTAGTCCAAACCATGTCTTTGTGGTAAATGATATCATTGTGTAACAGGAGGGTTATTTTATGGAGAATATGCTGTTCTGCTATTTTGTATAGTAGAATTCATGCTCTCCGGTTACATTGGCAACCCCGTTACAATTGAAATTGCACTCTCCTTAACCAGGTGGATTGCACGGTGTAATCGAGCAAACCTGCTAGCCATAAAGACTCTAAAAGATGCAATATTCTATGCTGATCCTGCTTTGTATCCAAATTTCCATATGATTCTAAAACTATTGTTAACGTTGCCAGTAGGTTCGTGCAGTGGTGAGCGCTCTTTTGAAGCTTTGCATCGGCCAACCATGCTAGAAGACAGCTTTGTGTGGGCTGGCCATGCTGCACATTCATAGAAATGACACTGTTGGTCAAGTTAGAACGTTCTTAGGAAATAAAAGTAATAAAAAAACTACCGAACTTGAATGATCAATCTCATAGTCCAGAGAAAATGACAAAAACGAATCAGTCATACTGGCCGGAGAATTGGTTGATCGCAATGGTCCTGACTTGGTACAGGTATTTCAAACGAAATGGTGGGTTAAACCAGGTTTTATGGCGCCAAACCTCCCTCTTCCATTGCGATCTTCAACAATAACCCATACGTATTTCTTAGTTAAAATATTGCATGTAATCATGTAAGAAGATAGGTTTAATAAGCCAAATCCTACAATATATAAGGCCATTAAAACAGTGATTTTCAAAAAATTTCGCCGGGGGCTTCGCCCCCTGGACCCCCGTCAATGGGGGCCTCAATCGGCGGCCCCCAGACCCCTGCCTCGTCCCTTATAAGCCTCTAGTTACGGCCCTGGTAGTGGATACCTTGGTATGCAGGGTTGTCAGATAGTAAATTAAATAGGTGGTAATCGACAACAACACTGAATTGGTCTGCAGGGTTATACTTTATTTATAAAGGTTGACATGTTTCGCCCAAAGAAGGGCGTCATCAGGACAAAAATTACAAAATTTATCTTACTGAAGTACAAAAGTTGGTGCAATTAAAAGTCACATGATTATTATATAGCAATTATGATGTTATTAAACCAGAATGGCACATGAGAGGTTTTTTTTACATTGTGAAACATTTGATATATCAAATTATTTCCCTTTGAAAAAAAAAATCAATAACAACTATAAAATGATGTTCAATAATATCTTAATTCAAATTTTAATCAAAATTATCTAATAGATCATTGTTTTTCCTATAAAGTTTAGAAAAAAAAAATAATAAGAATTTCTCCCACATAATACATGTATGATTCCATTTACAGAACTTGAAAATAGGTAGAACAAGACTATTCCACAGGGACAAACTTGGCAAACAAACAAAAAAAAAGGCAAAAATGACATATGTTTTACTATAGCTGCTTACCCTGCACATGAACTAGGATTCTGCCATGTGTAGTATTCTGCCATTAGATCTAAAAGATCCAATGTGGGACTATAAAATTCATAAAATGGCACCATGGGAGGACTAGATAAATTATTAGCAGCATCTGAAAATACAAAATACGAATTCAAACAAGAATATACGGTGCATTAAATCTCCCTCCTTGCATATTTGGGACCTTAACCTTAAACCTATTAACCCTTATATCAATAGATTATTCTCACCAAATGCTTTTATGTGTGTAATGTTTTATGAAATTCTATCAAGGCATTAAAAGTTATAGTTAAGAAATCAATTCAAGTCTAATAAAGATATTTAAAACTTATGAGTTTTGTTTGACGTTTGAACTTTTGACCAACCTCAAGCCATAATGTGAATTAGTTTCACACAACTCTATAAAGGCTTTCAAAAGTTATGCTCCTTAAACCAATTTCAGGTAGCATGATGGACAAAAGGAAAGACAAACAAACAATTGACTGAATTTGATAAATTCTTGATTTTATGAAATTCAACCAACATGACTTGACAGTGTATGCTTTTCAATCACTTTTTTTAAGACATCAATCTGAAGAACTTTGTACTTACTTATTAATGCCATGACTTTGGTGGCACTAGGAACCCACCATGAACACTTCTGTATTGGAGGTAAATCTTGTGGACGGGGAGGGAATAGTCTGATTGATATAAAACCATGAAGTCGCTTCAACAACTTTCGTACAGGAACAGCCTTTAGCCTAGTGAAAAGAAAAAGCAAAGTATTGAAAACTAGACAAACTGTAATAAAGTCACTAGTCTAGATATATCTTACTCCAAAAAACATTTATCAAATTAAAAAAAATTAAGGTTCACATCTATATTGTTATCTTACTCCAAAAAACATTTATCAAATTAAAAAAATTAAGGTTCACATCTATATTGTTACAAAGTTTTAAAGATTGTGTTAAAGTTTCATGAAAATCTATTGAGTGGTTTAGGAGGGAAGTATCTGACTCATTAATTGAAGAACAAATGAACTAGATTGGTGTGATTGGCTCCAAACACCCCTAAAACTTTATACATATAACTTTTAAACTTTATTCAAATGTACACCAATTGACTTATTTCTCACTTAGAACAATTAACATCCCCCAACAAATAAAAAAATAAACTTCCAAGAATACAGAAACATAAGGCCTTGTTAAGCACAGCCAGCACAATGTATTCCCTTCAGATTATAAGGAGTTTGAGGTGTAAACAGTACTAAACATTTATTCAAACTTTATATCAAATATTGTTTTTTCTTAAGCTAATTACTAGTTTCCTGATAACCATTCAGTGAGGTTAACATTTTCAAGACTTGTTTTTAGTTAACATGTTCTTTTACACATTGGCAATATTAGGATTAGTTTGTATAGTATGCATTTTATTTTTAAAGTAAAATCGCAAGCAGCTACCACTGGTTGCATTAAAAGCTTTTTGGCTGTTTTGGGATTTTTAATTGCTGCCAATGTATTGTTTGTGTTCACTTATTTCACATCTCATTATCTTCTTTATTACGATTTTTTTACCTTCTGATCCAATGTACAAGAAAATGATGATCATGGTCGTTTAAAGCTGCAATCTGTCGCAACATGTGGGCAAATATTACATATGTAGCTGGACTCTCAAACTGGGGATTCTAGAAAAAAAGTTTTTAACATCAGTTATTGTTGTGTGTTGAAAATATTATAATGTTTTTGTGGTCCAAATTACAAAATTCAGGTTGTAACCCTTTTTCACAAAACAAACAAAATCAACATCAATTTCTGTAAATAAAAAATATAAAGCCCCGTTTACACAATCAAAGTTTTCCATCAAAAACTTTGTCCAAGTTTTCTTTGACAAACTTTTTTGACCATGTAAACCTGCATCAAAAACTTTGACAAAGAAATTTGAAGGACTTTGACGGACTTTGACAGAATAGAACCTCATCCTATTTTTCTGAAAACTTGGATGGACTTTGACGGGAATTGACCAATCAGAATATGTTATTGAACATATCAGAATATTTTGTAAACAAAAGCACATGGCAAAATGGCAGGAAATAATGTAACAACAGTAACAAAATTTCAATGGTAAAAAAAATATTATTGATGACTTGATGGATTGAAAGAAAATTGATATAAACTGGTCAATTTCTTTTAGAAACGTTTAATCATACTCATGTAGCTTTTGTAACATTACTAATATTCATTGACATTTACAACAATCAAAGTGTTTGAGCAACCAGGCCGTGTTCACGGGTCTAATGACAATTTCTGCACAGTTACTGCATATAAAATGAATATGCACTCACATACTACAATAAAGTCCCTACACTTAAGCTACTATAAATAGCAGAAAACCATCAAAAAAGTTTGATCGTGTAAACAGCTTCTCTGACAAAGTTTTATTTGTCCAACTTTTTCATCAAAAACTTGGACAAAGATTCATAAAGATCATTCCATATGTTTCAAATTCAAAAAATAAGTTTTCTAACAAAATAAGAGTAGACCTGAGTGTGACAAAGGGAGGAAAAAAGAAAGGGACCATCAGACATGCAGACAGTTCTATTTCCATATTTATTGCTTGCAACAAAACAAACTTATAAATAGTTTGTCGTTTCTTTCATTAAGGTTTACATAATATATCATTTTAAAAGGGCAAGTAAGAAAAGATTAATTATTTAAACCTAAACTATTGAACCACTGTGAGATGATCAATATTTCCTTGGCTCAATGTAACATAACTACAAGTAAACAGGAAATAAGACTAAATGGCAAAGTCTAAAATGTGGACAGGATAGTTTTATAAATCTAAGTTCTTTAATGTATCAAATATTAAGAAACTACAAGTTCAACAAGAATGTGTTGTGAAATGTTGCTACTTGTATTATATGTATAGAACTACCCTTAGTTTCAAGACTTCAACAGTTTTCAGCTTTAGAATGTTTGTTGGTCATGCAGCAGGTTTTAAGAGTTCTGTCAGATTTTCAGAAACCAGGTGGTTTTACCATCAAAAGAAGGACACACTATTTGCCCAATAACACCCTATTTTAATTGATAATAGGACTTATTGCATTATTAAGAACTGATTTAGAAAGTTTTATCAATATCTTCTAATTTTTAATGGCCTGACAACATATGTGGATCGGACATTCAGTTTTAACCCTTGTCCGTCCTTACATATGTATTCATGTATTTACATCCATAGCACGATGTTTATTTAAGTTCTTGGTTAAGGTCCATTATTCTGGTCAATGATATTTCACCACTAGATATGTCTTGGGTAGGCTTACAAAGTCAAATAAAAATAAGCTCACTGTGACCTATATTTTACTCCTGAATTACTTTGGTAAATTTCTTGATTAACTTGGAAACTTGATGTCGGGGGTCAATGATATTTAACACTAGATGTGTCTTGGGTTACCTGAAACCACCAACTAGAAATTAGGTCACTGTGACCTTATGCACAAATTACTTTGGTTAAGTTTTGGTTAAGGTCCATAACTTGGCTACTACTTTTTTGGGGTCAATGATACTTCCCCGTTAGATCTGCCTTTGGTAGAACAACACTTTTTGATGGAATAAAATATCAGCTAAGAATTAGTTAAAGCAACCTTTTCCCATATTTTGCAACATGCCTATTATGTGTCGTTTATCAGTACTTTGTTGTAATTTTCTTGACAATTATTGGAAAAAAGAAACTGAGGAAAATAGCTGTTGGTTGACATTACAAAAACTTTATTGTTCAGTGTTCACCTAATATTAAATATTTACTTCCAATAATTAAACCATTTTGTAAATCAAACTTTTTCATTGATTTTATGTCAGAAGTAATATGAGTTACAAAATGAATTTAATAACGTGACTCAATTATGATTAAGTTTAAGCATTGAATTAGAGTTGATGACAAAATTGGTGATATAAAAAAGGTTAGAAAATAGATGCAATAGTCAATACATTCCATATTTCATTGTGTCTGAATTATGTAATTATATAATAAACATGATCGTAACAAAACAACACTTTCAGCCTATAGTGTTTGACAAATAATTCCAACATCACACATGAAGTGACAAAACTTCCATGATTTCAGAGGTTTCTGACTCAATGAAATGTCTGATCAATATTGGTTCAATTGGTTAAAAGCATATTAAAGTTTGTACAATGAAATTTGTGTGAACATTCATTAAAAACTTAGAATGCTGCTTGAAACCTCAACGATTTTATAATACTGCAACTTAAAATGGTTGCATATAAATTTAAGTACAATGTAATCTTAGATACCAATACTACATGTATTATAATTTACCTGAAGCAAAACTAAATATGCTCTGAGATCATCTTTAGTATGAGGCCTAGAATAAAAAGGAAATTACTAGAGATGAAATATATACAATATACATAGGTTCACAAGTCAGGAGTGGATTATATGATTTTGGAGAAATAATTTAAGCCACGATTTTTTTATGGAGAACCCTTTTCTTTTATGAATTCTTAAAGAAAACAAGTAAAATTTGAAAATGGCAGGAACCTAATGTTGAAATTAAACCATGTATCCTGCATTGTCACAAAATAATGCTTTTCTAAATAATTGATGATGCACTCAAATATATAATGTTTAAACATGAAATAAATGTATTTGTTTACAAGTAAATAAAAAGAAATCTTTAAAAATCTTTAAAAATAAAGAAGGAATGTGGCCATGAGACAAAGATGCCCCCTAAGGCTCAAAACAGGAAGTAGAGTTTCAACGGGACTGAAAATCAATCTATCACCAGAGGGAGCGTCTATCAACACTGACCTCTATACTATCGCGCTAAGGATTGTGGGTAATTTCCCCGAATTCAGGGATTGAATATCATTAAAATATTTCCCATGATCCTTAGCGTGATAGTATAGAGGTCAGTGTTGATAGGCACTCCCTTGGTGATAGATTGGACTGAAAATCCCTAAGGATATACAGTTTGTCATACTGAAACAACCTGTCAACTCAAGTATGTTTTCTGACAAAACCTTGATCGAAATTTGTATGGTTTGACGAACGGACATGAGTATAACTTAAAGCCCCTGAAATGTTGTCATGAGACGGTAGCATAAAAACCTGTAGTTAAAAAAAGTCTAAAAGACATAATCCCCCACCTTACAACATGAAAATACAAACTTCAAACTGCAGATATAGTTCTGATTTTGGACTCTACTGAAAATCTATGACCTGAACACTATATGCCCCTTGACTTTTATAGGTTGGGCATGAAAAATACCATATCTATATAATCATGCCAAATTAAATAAAAACAATTAAGTTCACTATTATATGAAAATAAAAGATGACAGTACAACATATATGTACCTGATCATTCCATTTCCAGACTCCTGATTTCTTTGTAAGCATTAAAGTAAATTATGGTAGAAAATAAGAATTTTTCTTGCAAAAGTTGTATAAACTACAATCTCAACTGAGAATTAAGGCTCCATGATATAATGTAATTAATATAAATAAAAAGCTACGCCGAGCGCAGCATGATACGACCGCAACAAGTTGAACCCTGTACGTTGGAGGCCCAGTATGGATAGTCCATTGCTTTGGTCACATGAAGCCCATGGTGGACTTACAAAGCTTTTTGACACATGCATCCTGTGGTGGACTTAAAAAGGCATTTTTGACACATTTATATTTACATCAACATCTAATACAAAAAGCCTTATTTATATACATGTATTAATTTACAATTTTGGCCCTTTGACCCCTAATTTCTCAAAAACAGTAAAAATATTGCAAATCCAATTAATAAATAAGGCAAAAATATTCACAAGGAATCCAAAGAAAAAAAGATTTTGAAAATCGGACCACAAATAAAAAATAGGGCATGTAATGGGACATTAAATGATACCCCGCCACGTTATAATATCAAAAGTTCATAAAATTTGATTTCAAAGTGGCCTTTCTCGAAAACTATTTTTCATATCAAGCTGGAAATTGAACTTGACCTGTATTTTATTGTACTCAATAGCTGTACAAAATATCATTTGAATCCCATGAAGCGTTTTCAAGTTATTGGTCGGAAACTCAAAATTTCATGAAATTTGATTTTTCAAAGTGGCCTATCTCGAAAATTATTTATTGGATCATGCTGGAAATCGAACTTGACCTGTATTTTATTGTACTTAACAGCTGTGCAAAATATCATTCAAATCCTTTGACGCGTTTTCAAGTTATTGGTCGGAAACTCAAAATTTCATGAAATTTGATTTTTCAAAGTGGCCTATCTCGAAAACTATTTTTTGGATCATGCTGGAAATCGAACTTGACCTGTATTTTATTGTACTAAACAGCTGTGCAAAATATCATTCAAATCCTTTGACGCGTTTTCAAGTTATTGGTCGGAAACCTTCGGGGGACGGACAGACAGACGGACGGACAGACGCCTGGACGGACAGACACCGAAAAAAACTGAGGGTATAACATAATACCCTGCCACTTCGTGTGGCGGGGTATAAAAAGTTGATTTTATGGGCGTGGCCTGTCTTTAGCCTCCCTGTAGCAATGTAATGGTGAAATACATATCAAAATCATTGACACATTAAGTAGATAGAATTTAATGATGAATTCAATAAAAAAAAAAATTTTCAAAATCGAATGAATGATAAACATTCTACAACAGGTTTATCAATGCACCCGTTTTAGCCCTTTTTGGCCCTTTTTTCTAAAACAGAAGGGGCCACAAACCCCAAATACAAAACCAACATTCCTTTAGTGGATATAATCATCATATTAAAACTTCATAACAATTGGCAGGCCCACTACAACTTAATTTTTGGTTTAAATGACAAACTTTTAAAAACAGCGTTTTTGGCCCCTTTGACCCCTAAATTCTCAAAAACGGTAAGAGATATTGCAAATCTGATTGAAAAACGCATGCAGGGATTTTCACAAGGATTCCAATGAAAAAAAGATTTTGAAAATCGGACAACAAATAAAAAAGTCAATTTTTTGGGTGTGGCCCCTTTTTGACCCCAAGTAGCAATGTAACAGTACAAGATACATCAAAGCCGTTGATACATTTTGTTGACAGAATTTAATGAGGAATACAATAAAAAAAGAATGATCAAAATCAGATGAAAACATAATACGATCGCAAAAATTTTGCGGTCGTATAAAAACTTAAAGTGTATATGCTTTCATTATATACTCAAGCTTGTATTAATACAATAGGTAAAAGGTACAAGATTGATTTAATTTGTTTTTGAGATGCTCAAAGAATTTTCATATCAAAAATGTTTCTTTGGATGCTGTGTCTGATACAATTATAGGTTCTTACATAAGTTCTTGGAAAAGACCGGCTGATCTTTCATGAGTGATAGAATTTTTCAGTCTTTTTGCGAGAGGAGCGCAGCTGAACGAGTCAAAAGACCCCAAAAATTCGATCACAAGTGAAAGATCATTGCCGGTTTTCCAAGAACGCGTGTAAGTACCTATTTCTTCCGTAAAAATGAATTTTTTATATTCTGAAACCTTAGGTGACTTCATTCTAAAAACAGAAAGTTTAAAATAACATTGCAGTTCATTGGTCGACATCATCGATCAATATCAGTACCGACGGTATTTATTGGTTAATTGACCAGTGTGAGATCGCTGCACGTGCTCGCATCTCAACCTGGTCATCTCACACTGAAAAGAGTCATTTACGGAAGAATATCACATCTCTATATATGTACTTCAGTTAAATGTAACCACACAGTTTTTGTCCATAACCAAATTGTATATCAAGAAAAATGTCTAACAGACAATTCAAAAGGCCAACTTTTGTTAATCAGGAAGAGAGTATGAACCACAAACCTGAAATCAATTCCTACAAAATTGAAGCCTGTGATAAAAAAGTTGCTGGGAAACAGTTATGTTTATTTTGCTCTCACCTGCTGCCCAACTTGCACATTTTATTTCAATTATATCAAAAATCCAGTTAAAAACCTCTATTTCAGGTAAAAATATCAATTTACCTTTTGTCTTTCAGCAGACTATTTATAGTTGCTTTTAATGTAGCTTTTTGTACATCTTGAGGCTAAAATGTAAAATAATACAATCATGCACATTAATCCCTATAGCATGTACTATGCATATCATAGTTAAACAGATGTGCAGTGAAATCTGTTTAAAGCAAACCCTGAATAATATGACCACTTAATATCTTAATTAATCCAACTGGCAATGACCTAGCCTTATTTCCATAAATAATAATCTGTATATACCAACAACTTCAATCTAGTTTTAATTAGATTGCAACAACTTTTTTATACAGCGATATGCTTTTTAGAGAGATGCTTTTTGAAAAATTATTGCAATAAGTGAGTATGAAATAGAATATTGATGTACTGGCACAGGCAATATGGTTCAGGATTTTTTTATTGTTGGCCAGTGGAAGGGTGCGTGAAAAAATGGACTAAATCATCCACATAAATTTTAATCAGACAGCTAGTCTTAACAAAATATTAAGCACTTTAAAGATGTTTCCCTGAATATACCATATAATGTTAATTGTCAGATAACAATATCTTATCCTATTTGGCTTTGTCTACTTCTGGGGCAAGCTGCAATCACTGTTTACATTAATAGTTTCTAATAGTTTCTAACTGTTTCTTATTGTAGTTTTTTTAAATTGCTGCTGATTTAATTTATGAAAGATATCTCATTAAATATTGATGACTTGAACAATTTATGAAGTATTAAAAATCTGTCAAAGTCAAAAATGGCTGGATTTCATTAACAGGAAGTAGGTGAGCAGACCTGAAATCCAATCCCATGTTATGGGACCCTACCATGATGCTGTATACCAATTATTAAGTGGCTGTGATTAGTAGTTGCTGAGAAAATTTTTACCCAAATTTCTGGTCGCACACCCGCCCATCACCTGACATGTGCCATTTTATAACCTGGATTTTTCACTCCGTGAAATCTGAGCAAAAATGGACTTACAGTATCCATTAGATTGTCAAACACCACTTGTATGAAGTCCATTTTTAGACCAGGATCTTCTGTGGATTTATACTCTTTCCCTGGATCTCTCTAAATAAACAAAATAAAATATTGAGAAGAAAATTGTAGCTACATCCACAAAAGATTTCAATAAACATTTTGTTAATTTGTAGATTTTTCATTGACTGAATTATTAATGACTGGTAATTACCTTCAAGTAGAAGAAATGAAAAGTTACATGTATATCTGAATGTTTTTAATCAAGGCATTTTATTTCAAAATGCCAATTACGTAAGTTTCAAATTGGGCCTGGGTGGCCGTGTAGTCTAAGGCGCTGGTTTAAGGTTCATCTTTACACTTTGGAAAAAATTACTGATATTTTACGTCTTTTTTCAGTCTATGTGGAACCTAAGCTACACATTCAATCGCTTAATAAGGCGTGGCAGCGTCTAGATAAATAATTTTTGCATTAAGTTTTAGTATTTTGTAGGTGTAAACTTGATTCGTTTTGCCGGAGCATTTTCTTTGCGCTTTTCTGTTCACCCAAATATAGCCAAATATCAACCTTGCCCTGTCAAATGGCCTCCACGTGCAAGGTAGTTCTATTATTGGTGTTATTAAATCTACTCACACTTGGATTTATAGAAGGTTATCAAGGGGTAATTCATGCTTTATTTAAGGTACAATTTGAACGGAAAGAAAATGAATGGAGAAAACAACAAGATTTATCTTGTGAAAAAGAAGGGAAAATGATCGGCAATTTTTATATCTAGACGCTGCTACACTATATTTTTTATTTCTATGTGTTGTTTAAGTCGTACGTAGACTAGAAAAATAGGTCAAATATCTACCATTTTATTCGAAGTGTAACCATGAACCTTAAATACCACACTATTGATCACTTGCAGATCACCTCTCAGCTGGTGTTTGAGTCCCGTTTGTATTTAACAACAAGAGGCTCCCAGGAGCCTGAATCGCTCACCTGATATATGTGCCTGAAGTAAAGGTTTTTAGACAAAATCTATTTGACGTTGAAAGGGTCATAAGTTCAATAAGGGGGTCATCTGACAATATGGTGGATCTTAATGTGCTGATCACTTTTGTTCTCAATCAAAATCTAAAAATCTGTCACCCTTTTTGAGTTATTAGCAAAAAAATACAGTTTAACCTAATGTTCTATTTTTAGCCACAGCGGCCATGTTTTACAACCAATCAAAAATCCCCACATCAATTCTATACACCTTATGCTAATAAACACCAATACAAAGTTTGGTTCCAATTTGACTAGAACTGTCAGAGGAGTTAACGTTTTCAATGTAATGAGGAAATGCTTTTTAAAAGCTAAATTTTGATGTTCTAAGGGCAATAACTCCTAAAAGGAAAGGTCCTACAACGTTGACCCTATTACATATTTTGTAGATCTTGATGTGCTTAACAATATGCAATTTAAATTTCTCGAATATCTTGTAAAGTTGTCAAGATATTGAGCTAAACAGGTGCAAAATTTGCCAAAAATCCACAAAAAGGGCAATAACTCCTACATGGGTCATTGGATTTTCTTCAAAATTTCAGAGCTGGTAGATCTTCAGGTGCTGATCACTTTTGTTCCCAATCAAAATTGTAAAATCTGTCACCGTTTTTGAGTTATTTGCAAACAAGTGTGGCCACTAAAAGTATGTCTCGCCTGCCGGCACCATCGCTAAAATCAACTACCTAAGCTTTCATTTCTTGATATAAACACAAAAAGTGTCAGTATACCTAATAACAGATGCCTAGTTATTATACTATTCAAGCAATCCATTGTCCACACAAGTATTACAAAAAGTTTTCTGTCTGAAAAAAAAACCTAATTTCACAGAGTCACTGGAGCATAAAAATGGGGTCATGGTCACATGGCATGGTGACAGTTGCGTTGTCCATAACCGCAACTGTCTGTTTACCCAATATCAGATGCCTAGCTATTATAACTTTCCAGCAATTCATCTTCCATAAAAGTCTTACAAAAAAGTTTTTCGGCCTGAAAAAGACCTAAGTTCACAGAGTCACTGGAGCGTGAAAATGGGGTCAGGGTCACACGGCATGGGGACAGTTGCATGGACCATAACCTAAACTGTCTGTATACTAAATATCAGATGCCTAGCTAATATACTTTTCAAGCAATTCATCGTCCACAAAAGTCTTACAAAAAAGTTTACGGCCTGAAAAAAGACCTAAGTTCACAGAGTCACTGGAGCGTGAAAATGGGGTCAGGGTCAAACGGCATGGTGACAGTTGCGTAGACCATAACCTGAACTGTCTGTATACCAAATATCAGATGCCTAGCTATTATACTTTTCAAGCAATTCATCGTCCACAAAAGTCTTACAAAAAAGTTTACGGCCTGAAAAAAGACCTAAGTTCACAGAGTCACTGGAGCGTGAAAATGGGGTCAGGGTCAAACGGCATGGTGACAGTTGCGTAGACCATAACCTGAACTGTCTGTATACCAAATATCAGATGCCTAGCTATTATACTTTTCAAGCAATTCATCGTCCACAAAAGTCTTACAAAAAAGTTTACGGCCTGAAAAAAGACCTAAGTTCACAGAGTCACTGGAGCGTGAAAATGGGGTCAGGGTCAAACGGCATGGTGACAGTTGCGTAGACCATAACCTGAACTGTCTGTATACCAAATATCAGATGCCTAGCTATTATACTTTTCAAGCAATTCATTGTCCACAAAAGTCTTACAAAAAAGTTTACGCCGCCGCCGTCGCCGCCGCCGCCGTCGCCGGAAAGTAATACCTATGTCTCGCCTTCCGCGACTATTCGTCGCAGGCGAGACAAAAACTGCCATATACCCCTATGTTCTATTTTTAGCCACAGCGGCCATATTTTACAACCAATCAAAAATCCCCACATCAGTTCTATACACCTAATGCTAATAAACAACTATACCAAGTTTGGTACCGATTGGACTTGAACTGTCAGAGGAGTTAACGTTTTCAATGTAATGAGGAAATGCTGTTAAAATGCTCAATTTTGACGTTCTAAGGGCTACAACTCCTAAAAGGAAAGGTTCTACAACGTTGACCCTATTACATATTTTGTAGATCTTGATGTGCTTAACAATATGCAATTTAAATTTCTTAAATATCTTGTATAGTTTTCAAGATATTGAGCTAAACAGGTGCAAAATTTGCAAAAAATCCACAAAAAGGGCAATAACTCCTACATGGGTCGTTGGATTTTCTTCAAAATTTCAGGGTAGGTAGATCTTGAGGTGCTGATCACTTTTACCCTATGCCAGAATTTTGATATCTGTAGCCGTTTTTGAGTTATTTGCAAAAAACTGCATTTTACCCCTATGTTCTATTTTTAGCCACGGCGGCCATGTTTTACGACGAATCAAAAATCCCCACATCAGTTCTAAGCACCGAATGCTAATGAACAACCATACCAAGTTTGGGTTCAATTGGACTTATGGTGTCAGAGGAGTTAACGTTTTAAAAAGTTTACGGACGGACGACGGACGACGGATGACGGACGGACGACGGACGCCAAGTGATGACAATAGCTCACATGACCCTTCAGGTCAGGTGAGCTAAAAAAGGGACTTCCCCAACTGTCTGTGATTAGGTTTGTCAGTTACCTGGCCAAGGTCAACAGTTTCCTCCGGGTACTCCAGTTTCATCCACCATTAAAACTGACCGCCCTACATGACCCAGGTGCGTTGATAAAGGGCATTATACACAAACACACACACACGCCAAGTTTCAAATTGTTTGATGAATGTTTTTAAGATTTTTACTGATGTTTGCTTGCTAAAATTTAGGAAACCAGTTTTCATTCCATTGCTCATTATGCATGTTTTATTTTCGACTAAAAGGAAGAGAAAAATCATCACAGAAAGTGAAAATTTCCTTTTTTATTTGAATTTCTATATTCTGTGTTACATGTATTTGAAAGTTTTCAAAATAAAATGCTTTCATATTTTTTGTTATATTGTTTTTGGTTGCTAGTAGATTTACTTAGGTCTTTTTACCTTTCATTCAATTATCTTGAAATATTTCAATGGCACTTTGTGATAAAGCTATAAGTCAAAGGACAAGGTATGATAAGGGCTATTTTTGGCCCCTTTTTCAAAAGTGAAATATTATTCTAAAATGTTGATTTATTGGATATTAAGTAATGAAAGTTCATAAATTTAATTGTTTTGAACAAATAAAAGATCAAATCTGATCGTAGCACTTGATCAAACTTGATGAAAAAGGGGCTTTTTCTCAAAATTACTAAAATTTCGGTAGATTTTTGTATGTTTTTGGCTAAAATAACTATGAGCGGACAAGCGGCCCACAAAAATATTTTAACTGTGGATTTGGCATACGAAAACTAATGTTTACAGAAATTATCTCTGTGGGCCGCAGGTCCGCTCATATTTAAATCTCTAAAAAACTGTTGTCATTTTAACAATTTTAAGCCAATTTTGCTACATTTCATAGTTCTGTCATTTTGTGCACATGCGTAATTATGCAATATGTCATATTTTCAATAAATTGTTGCCTGTTCCAAAAAATATAGCATCTGAATCACAAAATCACACAGTTATAATTCAATATTCCAATTTTGGAAAAATTGTCCAATTTAGGGGGCCAATTTGTGCTCTTATCCTATCTTGTCCTTTCCTTAACGTACAAAATTAGTAATTTAATTCCCCAAACTAAAATTTCCAAGCAAAATGCCTTTACCATTTATATTTTCATTATAAATAGCAAAAAGGCAACTTTTATACTTAATTTATAAGTACTTTTAGGGGTATGCTTAAACAACAATTAACAGTTCAACAACGATGTACAAATTAATGACCTACATAAAAAGACAAAACAACTATCCATTTCCAAGTACTTGATTCAGAGATTGAACAATTGCTATTGGATAATGCATTATATATAATAAGATCAATACCTCATAGAAAAGCTAACAAAAACCAGGGTTTATTTTTAAATGTGTTAATATGATATTCACGTAGGCATTGGTATAAGTACTACATGTAGTTGATAAGGGAAATTAGGAAACACTATTATGACAAAAAATGAAAGTACATGTACATATGTGACGTATGAACATCATTAAGTAGAAATTTGGCTTAGATTTAGTTATGAGGTTTTTAGCTTCCACATGATGGGAATATGTTAAAAACTTGTACATTACAAATAACTCAGCTCCCCAAAAATTAATCAGAACTTTTTTGTAAGTATAGTACCGAGGTCACATCTACATCGTGTCAAAAAAACGATTTTGTGAATGTTTCATAATGATTACAAACATTGAATGGTTCAAAAAAGGTTGCATATCCAACTTATTTTTTTTTACAATAAATACCTTAAAAACAGCATTTATTTCCACAAAGGAGTCAAAGGTCGTAGCATAAAAATCCTGGACAATTTTCCAGTTATCTTTGTCTTTGGCATTCTTGATGTCATCACTGAAATCATAAAAGATTTTAAAATTCTATTTGATTAAAATAAGAATCCCCGCTGTCAATATAATGCAAATGACGGCAAGGAACAGTGATACATTTTTTTGTTGTAGATCTGCTTTTATTCAGATTGGTATATGTACAATGTACACATGGTACATGTACAAAAATGTATATCAATAATGATTTTCATCATAAACTACTTGAAAGATGAAGAATGTTGTCTTTTAGATAAGAAACTTAAGTATCATGAATGCTAACTCCTTTTTTTTAAAATACATGTAAGTGGGTTATAAATTTGTTGCCAAAAATGAGAAAAAAGTAAAGGAAACTTTATGCACAATGTATAAAGTTACATTGCTTAAAATTTTGAAAGGTTTGTGACTTAAAATTTAAACTAAAAAAGGGTTCTCTGACTTTGTGTTAAACAGGCAGACTCACTACTACTGTTTTTGATCTTACAAATTGACTAACCATTCAAAAATAATTTCTTATAAATTCTTTGCAAGAGGAAATAACCAGTAAAAAAGAATAATATCTTAATATGGATTTATAGCACTTGCCTGTGGTCAATTGCAAAATAAAGAGCCTTGCATAACTACATGTATTTTTATGGTTATTTTGAAGAAAATTGGGTTCTACAATTACGAATTGTGAGCATAAAAACAGTAAGTCATAGTAACTGTATTTGATGCAACTGATTTTTTTGCCTGATATCCTGTGGTTTAATTTCATATTTTTCTTGGTTAGACTCTTACATGTTGTATTAACAGAGTAGTACATGTACATATAAATATTCTGTGTAATTTGAAAGTTTTTAAAATAAAATGCTATATTTTGTTTTTGGTTGCTAGTAGCACTTAATTTGTGATAAAGTAAAATATCACTACATGTATATTTGCTTGTTTATAATGGGTCGATATAAGAACTTACAGAAACTGTTCAGTATTTTTCGTTCTAACTGGATAAAAATTTCTGTTTTGAGAACCTGGACTAAATGGCGCTCTGTCTGACCTCATCGATCTTGGACTCAAAGATTCTCTGCTTTTCGATGATAAAGATAAATGAAAGTTAGGTGACCGTTTCTGGTTGATAAGCTGTCCATTTGCAATGGGGGGTAACTCTGGACTAGAGGTCCCAGACATTGGAGAACTGGGATGAGAATTAACACGGCTTTGTCTGTCTAATTTTGCTTTGTCACCTTTTTTTTCTTTTTTACTTGATCCCAAATTTTGAAAGAAATTGCTGATGGTTTGGAGCCTTCCACCTCCTTGTTTTGTATCCTTGACCTTAAAAATAAAATGAGAAAAAAATGTTAATTAGATTTTAGATTATCACCATGATCAAATCTAAACTATCTACATGTACATGTATACTAATTATACGTTATATTTTTATAATCAACCACAGAATTCACAGCAATGGCGTTGTTTGCTAAATTTAGATTTGTAGTATTTGAAAGATTTTATGATTATCAAGTGTAAACATTAATATTTCTTCCTCTTTTTTTCCTATCAAATGAAACAAATTGGATAATTACGTATGCTGTGCTTGCAGCTAAGGCCAATACCTAAATCGTTTGCCTGATAGAATGAAAAATATGATGTCATGAAACTAGAATATATGTCCAAAAGACATTATGTCCCATCTAGCAACATTTGGTATGGACAAATGAACAGATGGACACTTTATGCCTCCCTACTTTCGTAGATAGGGCTAAAAAATGGGTTAAACTTAATAATAATTCAGTTTTTTAACACTGGAATAAACAAAATATTTCATCACATTTATCTATCCAAATACTTTAATAAATGTATATCAATATGAGATTAGAAGTTAATATAAATTTTAAAGTGTATGAGACACATTAACTTACAGAAAAAATCTACAACAATTAAAAATCATGTTCATCATCTGAATATGAAATATTAAGTGATATATACATGTATGTAATTCAATGAAAAGAAATATTTTTTAATAAACATGTATGTTATTCAATAAAAGAATTTCTAAGTCAAGAAATATATATCTACCTTCAATATATGTGACATATGCAGGACTTCCCCCTTCCCATGAACTTACATGTACATGTAACTACGCATTTAAAATGAAACATCAAACATGATAAACAAAGACACGTTCTAAGGAAATTATTTACTTCTCACCTACAGATTCAGAAGACAAACAAATAAACAAAAGGTGCTAATTGTTACCATGGAAATATTTATGAATACATGTATAAGAATTTTGCATTAAACAGAATTCTTTAATATTCAATTCAACAATTTTTATACATGCATATATATTGGAAAAAAAGTTAAAAAAATGAAATGACGTACATTAGAATGCGTTTGATCAAATACATGTGGCGCAAGCAACTATTAGAGATTTTAACAATTTGAAATACAAACATATAAATGTAGTATTATACTTGTAAGTCTGAAAATAATAGCCAAGAGACAAGTTGTAAACAACGGAAGAATCCATACATGTAGGAGTTGCACACAATATGATAAAACAACAACAATTATAATGCTGCTGATGAGCAAAACAAACTTAAAATAAAAGAGTAAAAACAAACTGGTTTCAGCTGTAAATAAAAAGCTACGCCGAGCGCAGCATGATACGACCGCAACAAGATGAACCCTGTACATTGGAGGCCCAATATGGATAGTCTATTGCTTTGGTCACATGCAGCCCATGGTGGACTTACAAAGCTTTTTTACACATGCATCCTATGGTGGACTTTAAAATGCATATTTGACACATATATATTTACAATAACATTTAATAGAAAAAATCTTATTTCAAATACGGGCACTCTTGTTTTATTTGTTTTAAAGGTTTTATTTCTTTATATTTCTTATTTAGTTTTTACCTTTTAAATGTGGCTTCACCATCCATTTATTTATCTATTTTATTTATACACAAGCCACAGTGCAACATATTTTATTTATTTCTAAATTCATTGACATTTTTTACACAATTAAGCCCCTTTTGGTCCTTTTTTAAAACTAGAGGCTCCCAGGAGCCTGAATCGCTCACCTGATCTCTTATGCCAAAGTTTAAATAAATTTCACAAACTTTCAAGTATACAAAGTTGCAAAACAATCCTTTCAGTGATTTCAGAGAAGATTTTTGGAAATCAGTTTAAATTAATAGAAAAAAACAGTTAAAGGGCAATAACTACTGTAAGGACCTTTTGATGCTGAACAAGAAAATTTGCTTCCGATTATCTTTATCTCTTTTACTTTTTGAGTTATAAGCCAAAAAAAATGGTTTGACCCCCCCCCCCTGTTCTATTTTTAGCAACGACCGCCATGTTGGTTGGTTGACATGTATATAATTCACAAACTTGGTAGAGGACATCCTAAAGATCATGTATACCAAGTATCAATGCAATCCCTTCAGTGGTTTTAGAGAAGAAGATTTTTGAAAATCAGTGTAAATCAATGGAAAAAAACAGTTAAAGGGGAATAACTCTTAAACGGCTGATCTGACAATTTAGACTCTGAAATCACTTTTATAGATCTCAATGAACTAAACAATTCTGCAATGCTAACTTTTCCTCTAGCTCTAACGGTTTTCAAGATATTGTCCAAAAACTGCAAAAATGGTCAATTTTGACGATTAATGGGCAATAACTCCTATAAGGAGTCCTTTCACAACTTCGACTCAATAGAGAAATACGTAGAGCTTTTGATGCTGAACAAGGAGGGTTGCTTCGGATTTTCTCTATCTCTTATACTTTTTGAGTTATAAGCCAAAAACAATGGTCTGACCCCCCTGTTCTATTTTTAGCAACGGCGGCCATGTTGGTTGGTCGACATGTATATAATTCACAAACTTGGTAGAGGACATCCTAAAGATCATGTATACCAAGTATCAATGCAATCCCTTCAGTAGTTTTAGAGAAGAAGATTTTTGAAAATCAGTGTAAATTAATGGAAAAAACAGTTAAAGGGGAATAACTCTTAAACGGCTGATCTGACAATTTAGACCCTGAAATCATTTTTGTAGATCTCAATGAGCTAAACAATTCTGCAATGCTAACTTTTCCTCTAGCTCTAACGGTTTTCAAGATATTGTCCAAAAACTGCAAAAATGGTCAATTTTGACGATTAATGGGCAATAACTCCTATAAGGAGTCGTTTCACAACTTCGACTCAATGGAGAGATTCGTAGAGCTTTTGATGCTGAACAAGGAAGGTTGCTTCGGATTTTCTCTATCTCTTATACTTTTTGAGTTATAAGCCAAAAACAATGGTCTGACCCCCCTGTTCTATTTTTAGCAACGGCCGCCATGTTGGTTGGTCGACATGTATATAATTCACAAACTTGGTAGAGGACATCCTAAAGATCATGTATACCAAGTATCAATGCAATCCCTTCAGTACTTTTAGAGAAGAAGATTTTTGAAAATCGGTGTAAATTAATGGAAAAAACAGTTAAAGGGGAATAACTCTTAAACGGCTGATCTGACAATTTAGACCCTGAAATCATTTTTGTAGATCTCAATGAGCTAAACAATTCTGCAATGCTAACTTTTCCTCTAGCTCTAACGGTTTTCAAGATATTGTCCAAAAACTGCAAAAATGGTCAATTTTGATGATTAAAGGGCAATAACTCCTATAAGGAGTCGTTTCACAACTTCGACTCAATGAAGAGATTCGTAGAGCTTTTGATGCTGAACAAGGAGGGTTGCTTCGGATTTTCTCTATCTCTTATACTTTTTGAGTTATAAGCCAAAAACAATGGTCTGACCCCCCTGTTCTATTTTTAGCAACGGCGGCCATGTTGGTTGGTCGACATGTATATAATTCACAAACTTGGTAGAGGGCATCCTAAAGATCATGTATACCAAGTATCAATGCAATCCCTTCAGTGGTTTCAGAGAAGAAGATCTTTGAAGAAAAGTTAACGGACGACGGACGACGGACGACGGACGACGGACGGACGACGGACGCTTAACGATGACAATAGCTCACATGACCCTTCGGGTCAGGTGAGCTAAAAAAGGTTAGGACCACAAACCCCAAATGAAATAAAAAGCTTCCTTCAGTGTTATCATCTTATTTAAACTTCATAACAATTGGCTGGCCCACTACATCTAAATTTCTTGTGTAAAACCATTTGCCTTGACCAACTTTTAAAAATTGCGTTTTTTGCCCCTTCCACCCCTTATATCTCAAAAACAGTAAGATATATTGCAAATCTGATTGAAAAATACAGGGATTTTCACAAGGATTCCAATGAAAAAAAGATTTTGAAAATCGGACCACAAATAAAAAAGTTGATTTTTTGGGTGTGGCCCGTCTTTGGCCCCCTGTAGCAATGTAACGGTTCAATATACATCATAACCATTGACACATTTTGTTGACAGAATTTAATGAGGAATTCAATAAAAAAAGAATTTTCAAAATCTATTGAATAATAAACATTCTACAACAGTTTTGTTAATACACCCGTTTTAGCCCCTTTTGGCCCTTTTTTCCAAAACGGTAAGGGCCACCAACCCCAAATACAATAGGAACCTTCCTCTAGTGGTTACAAACATCATATCAAAACTTCATAATAATTGGCTGGCCCAGTACAACTAAATTTTTGGTATAAAATTATTTGCCTTGACAAACTTTTAAAAATGGTGTTTTTGGCCCCTTTGACCCCTAATTTCTCAAAAACCGTAAGAGATATTGCAAATCTGATTGAAAAATGCAGGCAGGGATTTTCACAAGGATTCCAATGAAAAAAAGATTTTGAAAATCGGACCACAATTAAAAAAGTCATTTTTTGGGGTGTGGCCCCTTTTCGACCCCCTGTAGCAATGTAACGGTTCAATATACATCATAACCATTGACACATTTTGTTGACAGAATTTAATGAGGAACTCAATAAAAAAAGAATTTTCAAAATCTATTGAATAATAAACATTCTACAACAGTTTTGTCAATACACCCGTTTTAGCCCCTTTTGGCCCTTTTTTCCAAAACGGTAAGGGCCACCAACCCCAAATACAATAGGAACCTTCCTCTAGTGGTTACAAACATCATATTAAAATTTCATAACAATTGGTCAATATTTACTTAAGTTATCGCACGGAAACCAAATGTCCCCAGACGACGACAACGACAACGACGACGACGACGACATCGCCATAACATTATACGATCGCAAAAATTTGCGGTCGTATAAAAACAGTATGTTTTTACATTTTTATTTGATATTCATTTTTTAAGGTTGTCATATATACATGTTCATTGGCAGCCAATTCAGACAATAAACCTGTAAATCTTACATTTTTGTAATTCTAATAACAATATATTAACATCAATTTCTTGTTTTTTTTTCTGAAGGCCATTGACATGTAACATCAATATTCATAAAGTCACAAACATGCGCAGGGTTGGCAAAATATTGACCGCCCTGGTTTTCCCGGGCTGGGCAATACCCTTAAAATCATCAAAGTGGGCAATACTGGGTAATAAGAATTAATTCATGAAAAAAATCCTATTTCATAATATTTTATGCTTCTAAATATTTCCTCATCTACAAAATACATAAATTATTTGTATTTGACATTACTTTTCATGCATTACATGTACTTCAATAATTTGTATATTTGCACTACTTTTTTGCTCTAATTTTTTTCACTGTCATTACAAATTTGACAATCATGACAATGCATGTTGTTTAATCTATGCTAAGTATTTATGAAAACCCAGGCTATAAAACAAAACAGAATTGTGAAACCATATAGATGAAAAGATTAATAAGGATTAGTAATCAAAACATCATAATTTTGTCTAATTGTTATATAATAGGTAGGGCTTGTGTATTTATAAGAATGAGACATACATGCATTAAAAAAACATTGAACTTGTATAAGGCCATATAAGGTTAATTTATATACATTGTAGATCATTTTGCATTTCTATACATGTAAACTTTATCACATGACATATACTACATGTCTATCTTTTTAATTATATTTTAATCTTTCACTATCTAAATATGTTTTTAATAGTGTTTTCGTTTATTTTTTAGTAAAAAGTTTACATACACATCTTAATACTGATTGTTATGTAGGTATTTGATGATATTTTAATAAGAAAAAACTTATTACCCAGTAATGCCCTGATCATATGTACATTGTATCATTATATTTCAATGACTTCAAATGTTGCTTTTTTTTTAATACAATAAAATAAAATATTTTGGCTTTTTCATGCTTGCCCAATGACAGAAAAGACTATTTCCCTATTGCAATAAAGTTTCAAGTACTATCATTCTACGGAAATATTACTAACTTGATTGACAGTAGCTACACATGTATACATGCATGTCTTTTAATTCAAGTAATTTACAATTTCAACAGCAGAGGAGCTCTATCTGTTAAGAAACCTGAGATGAAGACAGATTAGATCAATTGATCTGCATGAACATGTATACATTTTGTAATGTTGTTGTACATGTATCTGCTGACTGCATGTGCCTGGCAATTGTGAGAAGGATCAATTTTATTACCAGACACAATAGATAGAGTCAGGCAAGATGTTTAATTCTGTGATTGTCCTTAGATAGAACAATTCTTTCAACATGCTTAATGCGCAGGGATGATTCCATACATTTTCAAACGGGTCCCTTAAACCCAAATTGGGAATTTTGACCACAATTGGGAATTTTTTTTAAATAGCATCATGTTTCCAGAATGATATAAATCTGATATTTTCCTTCGACCGTACACTATAGTCTGGTAAGTGCAATAGTTGTAAACATTGCTCACTCTTGCCTAGCATCAGATACATTTATGTCGTTTTTACAGTTTAAGAAAAGCAGGAACATTAAATAAACACTTGTTTTAAAATGTTCCTGATTCAAGAAAGTAGGTAGCAGAATAACACAGATTGCAACAAGCTTCAGTTAGCTTGATGTCAGTGTGGCAGGGAATCTAGGGGGCACTTAGGGCCCCAGAGACTCTAGAAATAAAAAATGCAAAAATCAAGCATCCTGGGGTTCTCTTGTACCTTCTTCACACCTTGGCACTTCCCTGGGCACTTTCTTGTAGCATAGAACACTTTCATTGACTCATAACAGTTTTTATGGCGTTTCAGTCCCCTGTCATAATTTTACCCTTAAAATAAATATGGCCGACGATCTTTTTCAATAAACTTTCAGACTGCTTTTTAAAATAAATTCAGGAGACTTTGACCTTTTTAAGAGTAAAACTACCTTCATTTAAGTTTGGAAAGGTAATTGTAATTGTCTATCATAATTTTCCTCCAATGGAAATCTGGAAATAGTCATTTTTAATTTTCACAACATATTGGGAATTTCTCATTTTCTTCAATTTATTTTGGGGCCGCTGGATCTTCTTTGGGGCCGTTTGGCGGCCCTAAATTGTATAGTAGAATCATTCCTGAATGCGTCATGGTCCATAATGTCCATAATTTGATTACAATGTATAAATTACATGTACACATGTATTGCATGGTCTACATTGTAGTTGCATGTAGTCACTAGTGGTACAAAAATGTATATATAGGCATTAAGCATCAATGGTCCACTTTGCCTTTTTTTTTAAATTGTAAATCATGCATAGACAGCTAATTGATCATTCTCATCTTCTAATGTTGACCATTTAATTGATTAATCATGTCTCACCTGTGACTGATGACTTGTACATGTACTACTACATGTTCATGTACATGTAGTATAATGATTAAGAGATAAAATCTAGCTGTCTACTCCCATTGAACTGTTTCCTATAACTCATATACATATGTATCCATAGGTACAATTGTACAAGTGTCCCAGAGCATGCAGAGTTGGCTTGCATACATTGTATTTATATTCACAAAGGACAGTACATGCATCTGTAACATTGATCAATCGGATGTTTCTCAGTGTTTTTTTTCTTCTTTCAAGTTATGCGAGCGTAGCAAGCTCTTTATTAATACATGCATGCAATGCAGAAAATCTGCCAAATTGCATGAGACTTAAAGTTCTATGGAGGAAAAATCTTTCTGACTGAGAAATCAAAACATTGGGAGTTCTCTAAAGTTTTTGAAAATGTCTGTACTGTGATGCAGAAAAACAAAGGTAAATAGTAACACAACACCCCAAATTAGCTTGTACCATTATGTTTCAGCGCATTTTTGCTGTTTACGAGTCAAAATTGAAAATACTTAGGTAAATGAGCAAGAAATGGAACATGGGTACTGGGATCTGGGATATATAAATGAGTTAAATGTATCTTTATTCCAGATGGTATCGGGTCGTTTCGTACCGAAACTTGTTCGTACCTCAAGTCGTTTCGTACCAAATCCTGTTGGTACTGGGTTGTTTCGTACCGATAGTGTGAATAAGTGAATGTTTTGTACTGATCTTTTAGAGTGAATTGATTTAGTCATAGACCTGCATACCAAAATAGTATTCTGATATACAGGTCTATCATTCAGTAAACTACATGTATGTTGCATTTTTTTAAAACACATTTTAATGCGTATTTTTCAGTATTTTGCATGGCTTTTACTGAGTAAAGTTCTAGTTGAAGATTATTTCATAATATGTTTCACACTTCATTCAGTAACATAATTTGAACTTACTGCATTCCGAACTTTTCATGAGAAATAACTGTGTTTATTGAAGCAAACAAAGTCAAAGTTTGATACCTGGGAGTTGAGTTTAAAGTTATACATCAGTTTTTAAATTTCCATATCCATCAAAACAATTACATGTACATGAAAATACACATCGTAAGTTTCTATAAACATCTAGAAAATGTCTAACATTATTTTTTATGAAACTTTGTCGCCACAGGAAATAATTAAGATATATAAATATATGCATGATATATATAACAAATAAAGCCCCTTTACCATACACCAGATACATGTATGTACATGTATTTTGTGGGGTTTTTTCCCATTAATTTTGATTCATTTTATTTACATTAATCATAGACCTGACTATATATACAGATCTATGCATTAATAAGTCATGTTAATTCTAAAATTCTTTTTATTTACTGACTTTTATATGCAAATTATGTTTACATATATACATGTAATTCAGTCTTATCAAAATAGAGTCAAAAGAACCCATTTAATATCTGTACAAAACAACTCTGTACAAAACGACCTGTTATGAATGGGAATCCAAACAAAATGACCCGGATTCTTTCCAGATGGGTACAGCTTGTGATGTTCCGATTAATCGATTAATCGGAAAATCTAATCGAAATGGGCTGCAGATGCTACATGTTCTAATCATTTTTAAAATCAATAATCAATTAATCGAAACATAATAGATTTTAGTGAATTTATGCAAATATTGCAGAGAATAACATTAATTTGGAGAGTAAATTCGTGAAAAATTAAGTCCGATTTTATAATCAATTAATAATCGATTGTGATCTTTCGATTATTTCTAATAATCGATTTTGAAATAAAACCGATTGCCCATCACTAGGTACAGCCTGTACATTTTGTACAGTACTAGTACACAAAGAGACATACAGTGACTGAACACCGTGATAGTGGTACACCACTCTCAGAGACATAACAAATACATGTATCTATTTTGTGGTTGAAGACTTTCTTTAAATTATTTTTATATCTTAACATGACACATTTTAGGCACCAACAATATTTTTCTTTTATTATTTAAATTTTAAAATTTACCTCATTTGACGAAGAAACATTGTTTCTGTCCTGTCTTTCCCTATTAAGCCTCCTCTGTGAGGGCCCATTTCTGTCAGATTCATTGTAAAAATTTCCACACTTTGGACAAATTGTCCTAGGAGGCGATTTCGCTTGTTGTTTTGCCTTATGATCACATATTGGACACTCTATATATGTAACTTGGTCTCTTTCATTACTTGTTGTTGCCATTAAAACGTGCTTATACACAAATTTGATAGAATTTGAGATTTATCTTGACAGGTGTTTTCTTGGGACTCCATCTTGATTTACATTAGTGACTGAATTAATATTACGAAATTTCAGAGGAAACGAAACTAACAAAACCAATATGGCTGCGCCCATGAGATCAGTTGGAGGACACTTAAAAACTTGTCAAAATGCATTTAATGCCTCTATAAGAGCAAGATATTTTAGCAAATCACATAAAAAGGTTCAATTATAATATGATGCAGGTTAAACCTGTGACGCTCCCGAAGTTTGAATGTATACTTGAATATTTTACAAGCTAAAACAAGTTTTCAAATGTTTATTGGGCAATTAATTGAAACAAATTCTTATTCGAAAATAAAAACAAACTAGCTTTTCTTGTGGGTCCTGTGTGCGCTTAATGACGTCAGAAAGTTTCAAAGAAAAAGCGTTAAAAAGACACAGAAAGTCCGGGAAACGGCGCGTGCTTAACCGGACGTCGAAGGAAAATTGAGCCCATAGTACAACTAGAATATTGACATTTCTACCATTATCGCTCCCTTCGGGAGCGTACTAAGAACTTAGGCAACAACCATTTTAATTTCGGGGGGGGGGGGGGGGGGGGGGGGGGGGCGTGTTATGGATTTTTTTGAAAAATAGGGTCTAATATTTTGTTTTCAATTTTTTGAAGAAAAAATAAATAGTGTTTGACCCATAAAGAAAAATATTAATTGTTTTAGTGAGCCTGGGCTACACAGCTTAAACAAAATTGCAAATCAAAAAATTGTTTTCAGTGTCATTCCAAAAAAAATTTCTCATCTTCGCAAAGTCATGAAAGTTTTGAAAAAATAAATTGTCGAGGTGCTAAAATCCATAGACCCCCCCCCCCCACCAGAAAGTCAAATGGTTGCTGCCTTATGTTCTACCGTTGACAGTTAATTTATTGTTTGAAAATACAAAATTTATAGCAGTCATTCTACAGTCAGGGGCGTAACTTATTTAAGTTATTACAGAAAAATCACAACCATTTGTTATTAAATCACTACATCAAGAATTGTCTGCCCTTACAACCTTCCCTTGTAATACCATACATGTGTGATTTGTTGAAATAGTATCCTGGGATAACTTACATATGTTATTTTGAACAAAGGCAAAGAAGTAGTGTTTTTGATTTGTTAAGTCAAAAGGTTAATAATAATATGGTCTCATTTGATGCACATACAATTTATTGTCATTTTGGATCATAACAAGTGTAGGCTTATTATACATGTTATAGACAGAACGAGTTTATTTAGAAAAAAAAGAGTCATTTTCTTGTGTAATTTTCCTAATGATTTTTGGTATCTTAAGTTTTATATTTTTGCCCAATATCAAAGGATACACATCTTTGATTATTAATTATTGATTTTCAATTAAAAAAACTTACTGCGCATGATAGAATTTTGTGAAAATTTACTGAGCAGATAAGCTGTAATTTTGCAGTACAATAACATGTGTTAGTTATTATGACTGTTTTACTAAATAGCACACATTTGTTATCCTAGACCATGGTTTCCAACAAATCACATATGTATGTTATAACAAGGGAAGATTGTAAGGACAGACAACTCTTGATATTATGGTTCTATAACAAATGGTTGTGATTTTCTGTAATAACTTAAATAAGTTACGCCCCTGACTGTTCTAATCAAATCGACCCAACAGACGCGTGGCTGCACAGAAAAATACACGGAGATCTATGATCTTAATTGTGTATTTTTATTAAAGCTGAATCATTGTTAAATCAAATTAAAAAGTTTCACTCACAAAAAATGACAACTTTCAAATAAATTCACTTCATATATAACAGGTGCTGACTTGTCGTTACGGAAGTTAGGATGGCAAGATTTTGTTCTCTTAAATAGTTTTATTTGTGTTTGAACAAGCATAACTGTTGTAATTATCAAAGAGCAATCTACACTTCACCTAAACAGCTATGCCCAATGTCCAATAAAAATAGTGAAAAATTCTAATTCAAGTCCTAAACCTAGCTTTAAAAACCCAAGAAAAAAGGCTTGCATGCCATATTGTTTTATGACTCATACGAGTTCTGGATGTCATTCATGATACATTGTACATAAACCTTGGTTATGTGAGATGCAAATAAAATTTATTTTTTCAATCCAAAGATGTATGGTTTGTGGGTAGGTGATATTAATGTAATTGGGCCGTGTCATTACGGAAGTTATGTGGTGTTACGGAAGTTTGGTTTTAAGCAATTTTTGAATAAATTATATTGAAACTTGTGCATCAAAACCGAAAAAGGAAATGGCAAATTTTACCGAGTCATTGACGCCAAATCTCCTTCTTCCATTGCGGTCTTAGGGTTCGGAAAAATTAATATTCAAGTCCTAAATCTACCCTTTAAACCTCGAAAAAAAGGCCTGCATGTCATATTGTTTTATGGCTCATGCGAGTTCTGGCCGTCATTCATGATACATTGTACATAAACCTTTATAATGTGAGATGCAAATAGAATTCAATTTTTCTATCCAAAGATATATGGTTTGTGGATAGGTGGTATTCATGTAATTGGACCGTGTCGTTACGGAAGTTATGTTGTGTTACAGAAATTTGTTTTTAAGCATTTATTGAACAATCTGTATTAAAATTTGAGCATCAAAACAGTATAAAAAATAGTGAGTTAAACCATGTTTAATGACGACAAACCTCCTTAGGGTCCGGAAATAACACTCCATTTCTAATTGGCCATTTCCATAACTTTTCAACAATTTAAATACGTTGTCACAAAAAGCAAGTAAATCTAAAAGATATGAACTTTTAATAAATTTGTACCCTTTTGATGTACAAAATATAACGCAATTCTACAAATTTAAGAGGATATTGTATATGTATTTGTTCATAATAATCTCTTATTCTTTACCACTTTTTTACTGAGGTAAGATTTTATAACAGTTTACATATTAAGACACATTCGTTCTTATCATCTTAATTTTTTTTTTGTTACTGACAAGCTTAGCGCTGCTGCGGGTCTATTCGCCACCCGGAACCCGCACGGGTAGAAAGATTAATAATAATTCGGTTATGTTATTATATAATATATAGCATATTCAAGAAATAACCTTTCGTCATACAGCAGCATTTTAATCAAATTCATTGAAAGACCAGAAACTCAGAAGTATCAAATAAAAGTTTTCTTACGTACATGCTTTGCCTGGTGGAGTTGACAGTGTACATTTCAGTGTACACAGGCGACTGATGTTTTTGACGTAAGTGAACAAAACTTACATTCCTTTTAGTCTATTTACACAGTGCTATTTTTTTTTTTTGTTTCATTGGAGTGGTGCCCATGCGGGTGGGAAATAGGTCCGCCAAGGGTCTTGGGATTTTGACATCGGGTTTGTGCTCAGCCCATAAAGCGACCATTCTAAGTGGGTATCCTAGCTGGTTGAATAGGGTGTCTCTCGTCTGCGAGGGTTGTCAGGTCTAAAATACGTAAACCCTTACCGCTGATCATAGTGGGCCAAAATGTGTGGAGAGTTCCACGCTTCATATACGTAAAAGATCACTTTGTGAGCCGCAAAGTAGTGCTCCGCAGAGGGTAAATTATCCGCCCCCTGCCTAACTCTCCCCTTTTCTGGTGGTCTGCAAAATTTACTTCTTCTTTGTTTTTCCAACCTACCACATTGAATTTTATTTTATTTTCTCTTGACTGCTTCAGGTGTCACTTGCATTTTTCCTTCTAATCAAAGCTCATCTTGGACTAAAAAGACATTGGCAGCCACACCTTGAAAAGTCATTCCTTTTGGGTATTTTTTATATTCGATCTGAATAAATGAATATCTTAAAATTGCATAAAAAGACTGGCCCAAAACAAACCACTTTCCCTTTGTCGAAGGTCCGTGATTTCCACGTGTTGACAATGTTGCCAGTGCGATATCAAAGACCACTCCACTCCAGGGTGATTTGTACGAGTCGGCTTTTGAAAGATCTTTTATGAACGTTTTGTATATATGTGTGTGTGCATGTGCGAGTGTGCAATACGGTTATTGACGTCATAAGCATTGGGTTTTTTATTGTATCAATACGTCATTCCGCTCAAAACAAATCTAAAAGTATAAAATCATTCTGAAATTGTCTCATCACAGAATAGAAACATTCACATCTGATGTTTAACTGTCCATTCTAATTTCCGTAACAGTGTAATTAACATTTTTGTCTGGGGTATAAATTTCATGTTAACGCTGTTTTACTAGCAAACGAAACGTGGAATGTTTCAATTAATTATTTTTCTTATAAAACAAAGCTGTAATTTATTTCATTACAATGATATATTAACAATTAAACCATCTTCACATTACCATGGTGCATAAGTATCTTTATTTTTCTTCTATATTACTTGCTTTGCATTTTAATAACAGTGAAAGTCTATGCCCTTTTCAAAATCTAATAACCGGTGATGTGTGTAAAATAGTTGTACTCAATGAAGCCGATTATCGGAAAAATTTGGAATTCCGGTAAAAAGCTTCCATTGGAAGTTAGAATGTTACGGAAGTTAGATTCAGTCATTAAATGATTTCTGATTTTATTTTCTTCATATATACTTCAACAAACTAGACGGCATATCCTTTTAATTATATTTAACTGAAATCTCAAACAGACTCAAACAGCTAAATTCAAGATAAATAGAATGGTTTTGCGTTATGGAAGTTAGTCTCTTAAAGGAGACAAGCGATATTTTGTAAATGAACATGGTCAATTAAAACGTAATTAAAGCAATCGTTCGGGAAAAAGTGTGAGTTAAAAATGTAAGGAAATACTTTCAACATGTTCAATTGGTCAAAAGTTTTTTCCATGTTGAGCTTGTGGTAAGTTTTTATCATTTATTTTGTTACTGTTACGGAAGTTAGATTATATTTTGAGAGAGAAGAATTTTATTCTTACGAATGTCATTTTGATCGACTTCCCAAAATCAACAATTTTACAATGTTTTTATTAAGTTTATGCACAAGTTTAAACGAAGATCTACCACCTATAACGCAAAGTAAACTGAAAAACCGATGTCAACATATTAAAATTCAATAAGAGACATGGTATTTTGAGTAAAACATTAATTTTGGAGTCGAAAATTATCGACCATTATACTGCTTAACATAGCTTAATCGTTATTTATAATATGAGAAATGCTCAAAATATATATTTGTTTCCTGTTAGACCATCGTGTGCACATTTTTTTCATTAACATTTCGTCTTTTTCGCATGCGACACATTAAACATACAGTTGGCCACATTTGATTAGAATGAGTGATAGACATGGTTCACAAACGCTTGTTTCTTTAAAAAAGCGAAGAAAATCATTGAAGATATATGGCTATTTTATAGCAGCAACTTTTTGAATCATCAAGAGATTTAATTTAATCAATTGGTAACGAGTTGGCCAATCAACTGTTGGTCCAGGGTTGGAACCCTAGTCATGCCAGTTGTGTGGATCCAGTTGTCACACACTGCAATGGGGATTGGCTGAGAAAATTATACCCCCACTCGTAAGAGAGGGGGCTATATTGCAATCACCTTGTCCGTCCGTCTGTCTGTCTGTCCGTCCGTCCGGTTCAATTTCTCTGCTTCTACTGGATGGATTGGTTTCAAATTTGGTACACAGCTTAAGCACGATGAGTTATACCGTGCCTCCCCTTTCCAGGTCTGTCCATCATCTACTTCCTGTTTTCCGAGCCGACTTAGACTTTTTTAGGGTTAAAAATTTGAAATGTGAAATTTTTCGTAACAGAATTCTCAGCTTCTACTGGATGGATTGGTTTCAAATTCGGTACACAGCTTCAGCATGATAAGTTATACCGTGCCTCTCCTTTCCAGGTCGGTCCATAATCTACTTCCTGTTTTCCGAGCCGACTTAGATTTTTTAGGGTAAACAATTTGAAATGTGAAATTTTTCGTAACAGAATTCTCGGCTTCTACTGGATGGATTGGTTTCAAATTTGGTACACAGCTTCAGCATGATAAGTTATACCGTGCCTCCCCTTTCCAGGTCGGTCCATAATCTACTTCCTGTTTTCCGAGCCGACTTAGATTTTTTAGGGTAAACAATTTGAAATGTGAAATTTTTCGTAACAGATTTCTCGGCTTCTACTGGATGGATTGGTTTCAAATTCGGTACACAGCTTCAGCATGATAAGTTATACCGTGCCTCCCCTTTCCAGGTCAGTCCATCATCTACTTCCTGTTTTCCGAGCCGACTTAGACTTTTTATGGGTCAAAAGTAGACAATTTTTCGTAACAGATTTCTTAGCTTCTACAGAAGGGACTGATTTCAAATTAGGTATACAGCTTTAGCATAATGAGTTGTACCGTGCCTCCCCTTTCCAGGTCAGTCTGTCATCTACTTCCTGTTTTCTGAATGGTCGAGTGGGGGTATGCTTAGCACGACTTAGTGCAACCCCTTGTTAAAACTAAAGAGATACGAATCACCCTGTTATACATAACAAATTGGCCAAAATAACAGAGTCTTCGTTGTGAAAGACACGAGTAAACTTGGGCGTGGAAACAGTAAATGTAATTAAACTTATATGTCTGAATAGCTGAGTCTTTCGGACATGGGATAGTATAATTTTTAAACAGCTTAACTTTTTATTTTTATTTTAATTAAACAAAAACTAAACAGTGGTGAAGGATGAAAATTGCAAATTCTCGCAATCTGATTAAAATTGGTCACAATAAACAAATTTTCTTATCGGCAATTATCGACAGCGGGTGTCAAATTTTTACAGGAAATTGCGTAACCTTTAACAGGTAATTACTCCTCTTAAATTCACCTAATTATCGTAAAAAATCACTGGTTTATTCTGCTATATCTCTGCTATTTAACAATACTAAATAATAAAGTAATTAATTTAAATTAGGATAAAAATTTTAAGATTTTCCAAGGGCACTTTTTAAAGAACGTATTTATAAACGATTCGTATATTTAAAACTGACGACTTTAAACAGTATTTTTCAGAAAATGACTAATCAAAATGAAAAGAAAATTAGCCTATCACATGCAGCAGGATTTCATCTTTCCAATGATATGAATATTTTACATGTCCGATTTATAACAAAAGTGTTTACCCTCGAACCATTATACCATGTTTGAACAGAAAATTTGAGGACAATATTGCCAGTATAAAAAATCATGCGTAGACCTTGTTATTTTCAACTTATCGGGAGAGACTTATCTCCTTAGTTTAATTATCTCAGGGATTGGGAATTAAAAAAAAAATGCTGGCTGTCCGTCTGTCACACATTTATTGTAACAGATTTCTAAGTTAGTACTAAACTTAAAGCTTTGGATATTTGGTATGCAGCTTAGAATAGGACCAGGTGTGATTTCATACTTGTATCGTGATTTCCATAATAGCCGCCATTTTACCCTGATTTTACTTATACCTACTGTCAGTTTAATACAATAGGGGAAAGCTGTACATGTGTACATTTCTCTAAAATCCCTTTTAAATAGTTTTTGTATTTCTAACCATTACAGGACTTTTTATTTAATTTTCTTTCAAAATGTATTGAAATTTATCTCATGCTTCCATTGCTCCCCATGTTATTACATCAGATTTAACCTCAGTTGACCTTTGACATACAGTGTACATGTATGTGCACTCTAATATCCAAAATTTTCTGGAATGGATGAACTCGCTATTGGTCTATACATTGGGATGCATTTCAAGGGGGGGGCGTGTTATGGATTTTTTTGAAAAATAGGGTCTAATATTTTGTTTTCAATTTTTTGAAGAAAAAATAAATAGTGTTTGACCCATAAAGAAAAATATTAATTGTTTTAGTGAGCCTGGGCTACACAGCTTAAACAAAATTGCAAATCAAAAAATTGTTTTCAGTGTCATTCCAAAAAAAATTTCTCATCTTCGCAAAGTCATGAAAGTTTTGAAAAAATAAATTGTCGAGGTGCTAAAATCCATAGACCCCCCCCCCCCCCCCACCAGAAAGTCAAATGGTTGCTGCCTTATGTTCTACCGTTGACAGTTAATTTATTGTTTGAAAATACAAAATTTATAGCAGTCATTCTAATCAAATCGACCCAACAGACGCGTGGCTGCACAGAAAAATACACGGAGATCTATGATCTTAATTGTGTATTTTTATTAAAGCTGAATCATTGTTAAATCAAATTAAAAAGTTTCACTCACAAAAAATGACAACTTTCAAATAAATTCACTTCATATATAACAGGTGCTGACTTGTCGTTACGGAAGTTAGGATGGCAAGATTTTGTTCTCTTAAATAGTTTTATTTGTGTTTGAACAAGCATAACTGTTGTAATTATCAAAGAGCAATCTACACTTCACCTAAACAGCTATGCCCAATGTCCAATAAAAATAGTGAAAAATTCTAATTCAAGTCCTAAACCTAGCTTTAAAAACCCAAGAAAAAAGGCTTGCATGCCATATTGTTTTATGACTCATACGAGTTCTGGATGTCATTCATGATACATTGTACATAAACCTTGGTTATGTGAGATGCAAATAAAATTTATTTTTTCAATCCAAAGATGTATGGTTTGTGGGTAGGTGATATTAATGTAATTGGGCCGTGTCGTTACGGAAGTTATGTGGTGTTACGGAAGTTTGGTTTTAAGCAATTTTTGAATAAATTATATTGAAACTTGTGCATCAAAACCGAAAAAGGAAATGGCAAATTTTACCGAGTCATTGACGCCAAATCTCCTTCTTCCATTGCGGTCTTAGGGTTCGGAAAAATTAATATTCAAGTCCTAAATCTACCCTTTAAACCTCGAAAAAAAGGCCTGCATGTCATATTGTTTTATGGCTCATGCGAGTTCTGGCCGTCATTCATGATACAATTTGTACATAAACCTTTATAATGTGAGATGCAAATAGAATTCAATTTTTCTATCCAAAGATATATGGTTTGTGGATAGGTGGTATTCATGTAATTGGACCGTGTCGTTACGGAAGTTATGTTGTGTTACAGAAATTTGTTTTTAAGCATTTATTGAACAATCTGTATTAAAATTTGAGCATCAAAACAGTATAAAAAATAGTGAGTTAAACCATGTTTAATGACGACAAACCTCCTTAGGGTCCGGAAATAACACTCCATTTCTAATTGGCCATTTCCATAACTTTTCAACAATTTAAATACGTTGTCACAAAAAGCAAGTAAATCTAAAAGATATGAACTTTTAATAAATTTGTACCCTTTTGATGTACAAAATATAACGCAATTCTACAAATTTAAGAGGATATTGTATATGTATTTGTTCATAATAATCTCTTATTCTTTACCACTTTTTTACTGAGGTAAGATTTTATAACAGTTTACATATTAAGACACATTCGTTCTTATCATCTTAATTTTTTTTTTGTTACTGACAAGCTTAGCGCTGCTGCGGGTCTATTCGCCACCCGGAACCCGCACGGGTAGAAAGATTAATAATAATTCGGTTATGTTATTATATAATATATAGCATATTCAAGAAATAACCTTTCGTCATACAGCAGCATTTTAATCAAATTCATTGAAAGACCAGAAACTCAGAAGTATCAAATAAAAGTTTTCTTACGTACATGCTTTGCCTGGTGGAGTTGACAGTGTACATTTCAGTGTACACAGGCGACTGATGTTTTTGACGTAAGTGAACAAAACTTACATTCCTTTTAGTCTATTTACACAGTGCTATTTTTTTTTTTGTTTCATTGGAGTGGTGCCCATGCGGGTGGGAAATAGGTCCGCCAAGGGTCTTGGGATTTTGACATCGGGTTTGTGCTCAGCCCATAAAGCGACCATTCTAAGTGGGTATCCTAGCTGGTTGAATAGGGTGTCTCTCGTCTGCGAGGGTTGTCAGGTCTAAAATACGTAAACCCTTACCGCTGATCATAGTGGGCCAAAATGTGTGGAGAGTTCCACGCTTCATATACGTAAAAGATCACTTTGTGAGCCGCAAAGTAGTGCTCCGCAGAGGGTAAATTATCCGCCCCCTGCCTAACTCTCCCCTTTTCTGGTGGTCTGCAAAATTTACTTCTTCTTTGTTTTTCCAACCTACCACATTGAATTTTATTTTATTTTCTCTTGACTGCTTCAGGTGTCACTTGCATTTTTCCTTCTAATCAAAGCTCATCTTGGACTAAAAAGACATTGGCAGCCACACCTTGAAAAGTCATTCCTTTTGGGTATTTTTTATATTCGATCTGAATAAATGAATATCTTAAAATTGCATAAAAAGACTGGCCCAAAACAAACCACTTTCCCTTTGTCGAAGGTCCGTGATTTCCACGTGTTGACAATGTTGCCAGTGCGATATCAAAGACCACTCCACTCCAGGGTGATTTGTAGAGTCGGCTTTTGAAAGATCTTTTATGAACGTTTTGTATATATGTGTGTGTGCATGTGCGAGTGTGCAATACGGTTATTGACGTCATAAGCATTGGGTTTTTTATTGTATCAATACGTCATTCCGCTCAAAACAAATCTAAAAGTATAAAATCATTCTGAAATTGTCTCATCACAGAATAGAAACATTCACATCTGATGTTTAACTGTCCATTCTAATTTCCGTAACAGTGTAATTAACATTTTTGTCTGGGGTATAAATTTCATGTTAACGCTGTTTTACTAGCAAACGAAACGTGGAATGTTTCAATTAATTATTTTTCTTATAAAACATTAGCTGTAATTTATTTCATTACAATGATATATTAACAATTAAACCATCTTCACATTACCATGGTGCATAAGTATCTTTATTTTTCTTCTATATTACTTGCTTTGCATTTTAATAACAGTGAAAGTCTATGCCCTTTTCAAAATCTAATAACCGGTGATGTGTGTAAAATAGTTGTACTCAATGAAGCCGATTATCGGAAAAATTTGGAATTCCGGTAAAAAGCTTCCATTGGAAGTTAGAATGTTACGGAAGTTAGATTCAGTCATTAAATGATTTCTGATTTTATTTTCTTCATATATACTTCAACAAACTAGACGGCATTTCCTTTTAATTATATTTAACTGAAATCTCAAACAGACTCAAACAGCTAAATTCAAGATAAATAGAATGGTTTTGCGTTATGGAAGTTAGTCTCTTAAAGGAGACAAGCGATATTTTGTAAATGAACATGGTCAATTAAAACGTAATTAAAGCAATCGTTCGGGAAAAAGTGTGAGTTAAAAATGTAAGGAAATACTTTCCACATGTTCAATTGGTCAAAAGTTTTTTCCATGTTGAGCTTGTGGTAAGTTTTTATCATTTATTTTGTTACTGTTACGGAAGTTAGATTATATTTTGAGAGAGAAGAATTTTATTCTTACGAATGTCATTTTGATCGACTTCCCAAAATCAACAATTTTACAATGTTTTTATTAAGTTTATGCACAAGTTTAAACGAAGATCTACCACCTATAACGCAAAGTAAACTGAAAAACCGATGTCAACATATTAAAATTCAATAAGAGACATGGTATTTTGAGTAAAACCTTAATTTTGGAGTCGAAAATTATCGACCATTATACTGCTTAACATAGCTTAATCGTTATTTATAATATGAGAAATGCTCAAAATATATATTTGTTTCCTGTTAGACCATCGTGTGCACATTTTTTTCATTAACATTTCGTCTTTTTCGCATGCGACACATTAAACATACAGTTGGCCACATTTGATTAGAATGAGTGATAGACATGGTTCACAAACGCTTGTTTCTTTAAAAAAGCGAAGAAAATCATTGAAGATATATGGCTATTTTATAGCAGCAACTTTTTGAATCATCAAGAGATTTAATTTAATCAATTGGTAACGAGTTGGCCAATCAACTGTTGGTCCAGGGTTGGAACCCTAGTCATGCCAGTTGTGTGGATCCAGTTGTCACACACTGCAATGGGGATTGGCTGAGAAAATTAAAACTAAAGAGATACGAATCACCCTGTTATACATAACAAATTGGCCAAAATAACAGAGTCTTCGTTGTGAAAGACACGAGTAAACTTGGGCGTGGAAACAGTAAATGTAATTAAACTTATATGTCTGAATAGCTGAGTCTTTCGGACATGGGATAGTATAATTTTTAAACAGCTTAACTTTTTATTTTTATTTTAATTAAACAAAAACTAAACAGTGGTGAAGGATGAAAATTGCAAATTCTCGCAATCTGATTAAAATTGGTCACAATAAACAAATTTTCTTATCGGCAATTATCGACAGCGGGTGTCAAATTTTTACAGGAAATTGCGTAACCTTTAACAGGTAATTACTCCTCTTAAATTCACCTAATTATCGTAAAAAATCACTGGTTTATTCTGCTATATCTCTGCTATTTAACAATACTAAATAATAAAGTAATTAATTTAAATTAGGATAAAAATTTTAAGATTTTCCAAGGGCACTTTTTAAAGAACTTATTTATAAACGATTCGTATATTTAAAACTGACGACTTTAAACAGTATTTTTCAGAAAATGACTAATCAAAATGAAAAGAAAATTAGCCTATCACATGCAGCAGGATTTCATCTTTCCAATGATATGAATATTTTACATGTCCGATTTATAACAAAAGTGTTTACCCTCGAACCATTATACCATGTTTGAACAGAAAATTTGAGGACAATATTGCCAGTATAAAAAATCATGCGTAGACCTTGTTATTTTCAACTTATCGGGAGAGACTTATCTCTTTAGTTTAATTATCTCAGGGATTGGGAATTAAAAAAAAAATGCTGGCTGTCCGTCTGTCACACATTTATTGTAACAGATTTCTAAGTTAGTACTAAACTTAAAGCTTTGGATATTTGGTATGCAGCTTAGAATAGGACCAGGTGTGATTTCATACTTGTATCGTGATTTCCATAATAGCCGCCATTTTACCCTGATTTTACTTATACCTACTGTCAGTTTAATACAATAGGGGAAAGCTGTACATGTGTACATTTCTCTAAAATCCCTTTTAAATAGTTTTTGTATTTCTAACCATTACAGGACTTTTTATTTAATTTTCTTTCAAAATGTATTGAAATTTATCTCATGCTTCCATTGCTCCCCATGTTATTACATCAGATTTAACCTCAGTTGACCTTTGACATACAGTGTACATGTATGTGCACTCTAATATCCAAAATTTTCTGGAATGGATGAACTCGCTATTGGTCTATACATTGGGATGCATTTCAAGGTCTGTCACTTTCCTACTGCCTGTTTTAAGAGCCAACTTAGAATTTTTTAATGGTCAGAAATAAAAAAAAAAATTGTAACAGATTTCTCATGATTATTCAGAAGCTTTTGATATTTGGTTTGCAGCCCAGGTGAAGGTCACAAACGGTGGGATGCATTTCCAGGTCAGTTGTTTACCTTTACTTCCTGTAAACCAGTTGACTTAGAATTTTTGCTGCTCGGCGTGGTACCCAGGAATTCCATTCTTGTTCTAATATTAAACCCTCTTTTGCTCCCTATCTTGTGAGGGTTTCAATGGGTTCGCATTAAATGTATAATGGAGCAAGTGCTGGAAAATTCAGTGCTAGGATAAGAAGCTGCCTGTGCCATAGTTATTAGTCCCCTACCCGTGAAAAGCCGAAAGGAATATAGGTTTGCGCTCTGTCCATCTGTCTGTATGTCTGTCTGTCTGTCCGTCTGTCACTCCTCAGTTTTCTGCACTTTTTGTCTAAATGCTTATAGATAATGAACTGATTTTTGGTATGTGACTTTACCATGATGAGTTACAGATCAAAGGACTAAAGCCACAAACCCTCATATTTGGCCCTAAATCGGGCCATTTTTTCAAATTCATTTGTTAGATAAGATTTTTGTGGCAAAGTAGTCTAAAATGATTACTTGTTACAAAACAAAATCAATTTTAAAGTTTTCTGTACTTGTGACGTTGAAATGATGTTATAAAGTGACGCTAAAATTGAAAATATATGCTAATTTCAGCCAAATTTCACAATATTCCACCTGGTTTTTGGTGAAAATGACATGGGCGCCACCCCTCGCCCATAAATATTTTTGCTTAAATTTTATAAATACATTAATTTCATCGTATTTCAACAAAAATTTCGATGGGCGAGGGGTGGCGCCACATAGAAAATCACAAAATTGTGACTGAAAAACAAGTCATTTTGGCCAAAAAGTGAAAAATCACTGATTTAGGCTATTTTTGAAGGGTTAGGGTACTTGAAAATTCATTTATACACCATAACCAAAACTTTTCTCTTTTAACACAGACATCCAGCTATACATACACAAATTTTGGTGTAAAACAAACCAATTTTGATATTTGAGTATTAACAGGGCCAAATATGGGGGTTCGTGGCTCTAGTCCTTTGAGTTTTGTGCTGGTCCACAAATTTTTATGGGAGTTATGGCCCTTTGAACTTTGAAAATTCACTGAATTTTACAGATCAGGCTTGAGTTTTGTGCTGGTCCACAAATTTTTATGGGAGTTATGGCCCTTTGAACTTTGAAAATTCACTGAATTTTCAGTTTTCTGCACTTTTTTTTCTAAAAACTTATAGATAATGAACTGATTTTTGGTATGTGAGTTAACCATGATAAGATACAGATCAAGTTTGAGTTTTGTGCCGGTCCACACATTTTTATGAGAGTTATGGCCCTTTGAACTTTGAAAATTCAGTTTTCCGCACTTTTTTTTCTAAATGCTTATAGATATGAACTGATTTTTTGTATGTGAGTTAACCATGATGAGTTACAGATCAAGTTTGAGTTTCGTGCCAGTCCACAAATCTTTACTGGAATTATGTCTCTTTGAATTTTGAAAATCCATTGAAATTTTATTTTCTAAACTTTTTAATTATTCCTTGTAGATAAATGAACTGATCAAGTTAAGGTTTTCATTTGTTTGACAAATTTTTACCAGTGACTGAAATATGAGGCTGTTAGTAGACTATGTATTGATTTGCAATACTTGCAGAATGCTTGTTATTTTTACAAATATTTGGAGTAAATTTTGGATTGGATTTTAAGTTTAAAATTTTTGACTTTTATTGAAAAAATCATATTCATTAATACTTCTTTTGATCCTGAATTTTATGTAAAGTTCAGGATCAGAGTGGTAAAAGTGACAATAATGATTATTATGAACAAATCTTTTATTTGTAGCATGCATGCCATTTTCAACATTTATAAAGGAAAACAAAGAAAAAAACCCATTTGTTACCATTCAGAGCCATTTCAAGTACTTTGAATTCTTAGCATAAAATATCAACTTGCTCCATTTTGAGTGATGGGACCCCTTTGTAGTTTCGCCATATCAAGTGTGTCTAAGGAGCTAGTTGTAGCTAGTGTGGATCATGCTCTACGGTTTCAGTTTAATTATTTTTCTTTCAATGTCTACTCAAGTTCACACATCAAGTAACAATGTATATACATGTTACACCTTTAAATGAATCAATCATAAAATGTATCTGAAATTTTCCTATCTAAGAGAGGTAACTCAAACTAAAATAAAATTTTAATTTATAGGGGAATTTCGTTTCCCTCCACCCCCCCCCCCCAAACAAAAAAATGAGGCTTATGTCCTATTTTATGGCAATATTCTTTTCTAGTATCAAAAATTTTTGATAAATATTTATTTGATTTACATCCATGAAATGGATTTGTCTCTAAATCCATATATGGAAGAGTATATATGTAATCTGTGTAAATCAATAATAAACTTATAGGGGAAATTTGTTTCCTGCTCCCCCCCCCCCCCCCCCCCCCCAAAAAAAAGAGGCTTATTTTTAAACATTTTTTCATTGATTAAGCTATGTCCTATAAGTCGACCTGTTTTATATGAAAATATTTTTTTAATGTTGTTTTTTTTTTTTTTGCAGGAAAAAGGTTTGGTACTTGGTGTTTATGAAGGAGAACAAAAAGAAGATGACATCTCATTTACAAGAGCAGCTGAAGGCTTCAATAATAAAATAAACCAAAGACTAACCAACGATATCAAACTGTATGATATCTATAGTTTCATTATACATGTATAATACAGTGGATTCCTTTTGTTAGCATAACCAATTTGTCAGAGAAATTTATGCAATTAACAGAATGACCCCATAAAGTGAAATGCTAATTTTAAACAGAAAATACAAAGAATTTTTATAATTTTGTCTAATTACCAAATGTGTTGAGTAATTAGAACAGTCAGGAAACACTTTTATTGTATCATAATGCATGTAAAAACAAATGTGACATAAATAAAGGTGATAAAAACATGTTTGATAACTTTTATCAAACATGCTTCAAAGACCTAGTTAAGAAAACATGTGATTTTGACAGGTATCAAGGTGATTTTCGAAAATTTAAGTCAATTAATAGGAATTCTGTACTTTTTTAAAGATTTTCAATGCAATTAAACAGAATTTTTAGCATTAAAGTATAGGAAAAGGTTTGGTGTTTGAAATTCTTAGTCAATTAAGTGGAATTTACTGTAATACATAATTCTAAACTTTTATCTGTTTTTTTTTAAATTTATGTTTTGTGTCTTTATTTGGGGAATTGTTTGGTTGTTGTTGCTAGCCGTCAATGTTTTGGGGGCTACATCTATGTAGAAATAAACATTTACAGAATACATGTAGAGTAGAATAGATAATGCTTGTCTGTTCATTACATTGTTATTTCTCTGAAACTACTCAACAGAAAATAAAGTAACTTAGTATGTACAACAAGTATACCACCATTGTTAATTTTGCATATTATCAGACAATTTTTTTTTCCAATTTCGTTTCTGCTTAACATGTACCTCAAGAGAATACCAAAACAAAACTAATGAAACAAGTATGTAACAAGTACATGTACATCATAATTGTTTAGTTGTCCATATTTTCTGGAACTTATATCAGTAAAACTTAGTGATTGTAATGGCCCTTAAAACTTAGAATTGTGGACATAGATCATGGTTGCAGGCAGATCAAACTACATGTAAATATTTTTGAGTTCAGCTAATTTTGATATCCTGTTTTAAATTATCTAAAGTTTTTTTCTCGGGTATAGATAAACACGAAAAAAAAGTATGATTACTATACATGTAGTTCCATTATTATTCATGGGATATAAATTTTCGTGGTTTTTGTGGATCGCCTTGACCCACGAAAAGGAAACTTTACATTCATCTGTATGCTGCAGACTTCAGAACCATGAATTTAAGAATCAAATCCACTAACTGATACTTTTTAATAAAACTTAAAGAAAATGGTACCCACGAAAATAAATGAATCCACAGTCATGACAGTACTTGATATTTTTCTTTCAGGGTGAAAAAGAAATTAAAGAAAGGCAAGAATAGGACATTTTATGGCTTAGATCCTGAATTTTCTACAGTGGTTGCTGTGTGTCTTGGAAAGAGAGGTCAAGGTTACAATGAGCTTGAAGGACTTGAAGAAGGAAGAGAACAAATCAGAGCAGCTGTAGCAAGTATGATTATTAAGGCAGAAAGCACTCTTTAAGGGATTTTTATTTACTTCACGGCCAACTGCTAGTTGTTTTAATGATCCGCTCAAAGGATGAGTGGCAATAAGACCCATATTTTGCCCAATAATATGAAGTTGCTTAATAATTTAATATAATATTTATTGGAAATATTAACTTTTATGTAGGTACAAATAAAACATATCAAATAAGACAAATTTCTCTGCTAATGGTGTCATCATGACATCAAAAAAAGCCGTCACTTTATCAAAAATCAAGAAAATCTGCAATTTTGATTTTTTCAGGGCATATTTGCCTAAAGTAAACATAGGGTGCATGATAACCACAAGTTCAAACTTTTAGAAATGATGTATTACATCATTTTACACTTGTTCTCCAAATATGAAGTTGTTATTCAAATGCGCTCACATTTTTCCGAACAGAAAAGTTTGTCGAAAACAGCAAAAATCAATGGAATATTGATTAGGGCAATTTTCTAAAAATATAGCTTTTGAATTAACTGATAAGCATGACAAATAAAATTATATGGAAATAAGCTTAGCACTGTCTTTAAGTCCTTCATTTTTTCAATGTTTCAGCAACATAAGACATCTGTTTGCTCAGTTTTAGTTTCATGGTAAATCTTGGGCCAAAAATGGGTCTTACTGTCACTCATCCTTTATGTGAATGATCAGAATTAGTGATTGCTGGACTAACTTATTTAGAACAAATTTTAGCAAAATTTATTCAAATTATTCTTGCAGTTTCTGTTTGACTGATAAATTATCAAAAAATTGAGCTCAGCTAAAAACAACCTCCTCTAATTAAACATGAAGTAAATAAATTTAACAAAATTACCGAACTTGGAGCAACAATCTCAAATGTCCATAAGACAAGACAAAACAAGGAAGTAACCTTTTTATGTTTCATTCAATGCCTTCATACTTTTATTCATTCTTTTGTTTGTTCAAATTCAAAACTCGCTAGATCATATATATATACTGTAAAAAGACATACAGAGGTCATACTGGTACTTTCCATTGATCATCTTGTGTCCTACTGTATAGAGGGTTAATTTACAGTTGTTAACTTGTTCTTATTTATGCAGGCGTTGGAGATCACGAAAATTCGATGAAACATATTTAAACATTCACGAAAATAAAGCCTGCAAAATGTTTTTGCATACATTACAACACAGATATTGCCAAATTAATCCCCTACCAAAATAACAACTATATGGTTCCCCCTGGCACATCGCACACAAATTTTCATCCCAGGATTCTGGGAAACCAAATCCTGCGAGATTGTGAATGTTGTGTATGTAGCTTCATTCTAAAGTTACTTAATTGTGTTAAGTTATTTTATGCATGCAACTCAAATATTTCTGTACCTAATACAATTTGTCTTCCATGAAAGGCTGTTATTGGTTATAATGTATGCATTATATATTAGATATGATATTTATAAAGCTTTCTTTATAATCTTTAGGTGCAGTCAAATCACTGAGAGAGATAGGAGAAACAGATGTAGAGGTTGATCCTTGTGGGGATGCCGAAGGTAAATTTTAATTAGAAAAACTGAGCCACATCTCAATAACAAATACAGTTTTTTCAAGTGCATTACCCCTTGCTCCCTTAAATATTAATTAACTAAATTTTGCAAAAGACTGATTGTAATATTTAATTAAAATAACATACAAAAGCTTAAAAAAATAGTCATTTGTTGGCTTTTTTGTAAAAGACTCTAAGAGTAAACGAATTAAGGAGGTTCAGAGTCTAAAAATTTGACACAGGATCTTTTTCAAACTTTTATAGTAAATTGACACAAGAATGAGCATTGAAAATATACAATAGAACAATAGGTCACAGTGCTAATTTTTGAAATAATTGGGTTTCAATCTTTAAGAAATTTGTATAGATTGAAAAATTCTCAAAATGCATATATTTTTTAAAACCTGACATAGAAATTTTCTACAAATTTGTGTAAAATAACAAATATGGGAAATAGTTTTGATTTCTGTAATTAAAACATGGGGTCACGGTACTTTTTGAGATATTTAAGAAAAACTAAATTTTCTCATACATTTCTTTGTAAAAATGAGTTGCAGATTTTCCCACCAATTATCTCCCCTGAAATCAGATTTTTTAATAAAAGCTAAAAATCTTGGAAGTGTTTGACTTCTAATTTTTTATGCCCCGCCAACAAAGATAGGGGGCATATAGTTTTTCGGTCTGTTCGTCTGCCTTCCGTCACACTCTAGTTTTCCACACTTTTTTCGACAGCCTTGCATATATTCAAAAGATTTTCGGTATGTGAGTCTACCATGATGAGTTATAGGTCAAGTTTTAGTTTTGTTCTGGTCCACTGAATTTGACCTAAATTACGGCCCTTGAACTTAGCAAATTTTGTATTAATAACAGTTATATTTTATTTGCCAGCGGGGCATCAGTGGCATCTTGACACATTTCCTTGTTTATTGATAAAATATAATACATTTTGTAAAGAAATAAAAGTCACATTATTTGTGCTGTAACAAGTCTTTAAACCTGAAATATAGGCTAAAAGTTTGCAAGATGACTGAAAAAGATGCTCCGTTTAAGAACCCCCAGCCTCCTTAAGTGACAGAATTTTTTTGCCCATTGTATTTCAAATCTAATTAAAGTTGGCAGACTTCTGTGCAATACAATATATTTTTTTTATCATCAGCTGCAGCTGAGGGAAGTTTACTGTCTTTGAACTCCTATGATGAATTGAAATCTGAAGACAAAAGAAAATCAAAAGTCAATGTACAATGCTACACCAATTTTTCACAAGACAGGTTGGTATACAAGTTTCAAGGTCATTTAGGTTTCAGTTGCAACTTTTTTGCCAACAGTAACAATGTTTATGTCATATCATCATGGAAAGTGGAAGGCATTATATATTATTATACTTCATAAGATTTTTTCCTAACAAATTTTAATTAAACAATTCAGTCTATCATATGACATATTTCAAAAACAAAACCCAGCGGGTGATAATTTTTTATCTATCACCCTCGCGGGTGATATTGTTTTATCTATCACCCTCTCGTGCGCCGAGCTCGTGCACAGCCTCAATTCGACTTTCTTAATCAGTTGTAAAATTGATAGTTATTTAGATTCAACAATTTATCGTGCAAAGTGCTTATTTTAATTAATTAATGCATCTACTAAAAGACAAACGCCTGTGTTCATAGGGCAACATTTTATTTCCGTTGAACTCGGGAAAACAAATAAAAAAGATTTGAAAACCCGTGCGTAAAAGTACTTAAATGATTCAGTATAATAAATTAAATAACATATATCTGAGAGGGTGATAGAGTAGATTGCTGCCCTTCGAAAAGACATTGTCAACCTCGGCTGCGCCTCAGTTGACAATGCTTTTCTCAGGGTACCAATCTACTCTATCACCTTCTCAGATATATGTTATTTATATAGTGTTTGGGTCTTTTTTTTGTTTGGTTGGTCCAATGTTGTGTTTACCATCAGAGATATAATTGTATTTGCCATGAAGGATTTACAGGTATATCATTATGAAACTTTTTACACATGCATTGAGGTAGGAATGAACAATAATCATGTTTTGAGACAGGCTATCCTATTTTTTAGACATATAGGTTTTGCAAACTAGAACTCTTCGATTAATGTCATGGTTACTTCTGAGACCCAAATAAATATTTTAGAATAAAAAGACTTTTTACCTTCAGAGTGTATTTTTATAATCTCCCTATTAACATGATTAACACTGTTCATTTTTTAGGTATAAGCCTTTTTGTTAAATTTTAGTAAAATGTTTCTCAAATTCACACTGTTCTGAATCTAAAAAAAGAAGCTATGAATGGAATGGAATTTCACTGTACATGTAGAATACTGTATGAGTAGTTTCCGGATGATAACTTGAAAAGAATTTTACTGAATCAAATAAGAAAAAAAAATTATGATTTCATTGTGCATAAATGGGTAGCAACTTAAGAATCTTCATGATATTGCAATTTTTTTTTAGACAGAAGACCAATGATCTATGGACAAGAGGGGTTAATTTAGCAGACGGACAATTATTTGCTAGTCGTCTGATGGAAATGCCAGCCAATAAATTGACTCCTACCACATTTTCACAAATTGTTGCTGATAGATTGTCAAATTTAAAGAATGTTAATGTCACAGTAAGGTATTGTATATAAAGCAGAATTATTTTATTAAAAGTATAAGAAATAATATATGAAAGGATATGAAGTAAATTAACATGAGACCACCACACATATGTTATAAACTCCAACTGCAGTTAAATTTTATGAGCTGTATGGCAATTTCAGAAAATAATTCCTCATCAGTAGCACTAGAACCCAAACATAGGAAATCCACCATTTCAAAAGATGTTTTAAATGCATAAAACCAAATGAAATCCAAATAAATATATCTAAGAGCAAAACTAGAATGCATAGAAAGTCAGTTAGATATACTGAAAACATTCATAAGGGCTGTGTTTGTCCTATTTGTTTTGAAATTAATATACTTTGAAAGTTCTTTTAGCTGGGCATTAATTAAGGATCAAATGCATATTCCTGGATTCATGGATTCATTGTTTGAACAATTTCTTTCTAGAAACCTATGCAAATATTTATGTTCATTAGGTATCAGATTTCTTGGTTTTCACAAGCAATGGCAACCACAAAAACTGGTACCCCACAAAAAAACTTTTGCAACTTATTTGCATTTTGTTTTCAAACAGAACATATATTACTACCTAATAAATTTAGTTTGTTAACTGTTATTACCCATGAGCAAAAAATCAAATGTTAGGTAATCATAAAATTTACCACTAAATAAAAGAACAGAAAGATCAGTCTCAAAATATTCAAGAAGAATAGAAAGAAACTACTTTCCACAGAAGGAAAACAAATGTAATGGCACCAGCACTACAAAACAATGAAAATATGCAAGTCGGAGAATTTTCTCAACTCCCTCAGTAAACACAAAGAGTTAAGAATATTCTCAGATTTATGTATTTTTTCAAATTTTGTGGTGTCAAGCCAGACCTGGTACACACCTTTCAAACCACTAGTGACATATGGTACCTATTATCTCCCCTTGTGTGTGGAAACTTTGTAAAAATATAAACATGATTTCTCAAAGGAGTAGGTTTGGTTGGAACCACAAGTAGCCAAAAATTTCAGCTTGGAGTAAACTTTCTGATATTACTGACAAATATGTTTTGAAATGCTGTAATTTAAGGACTAAGGCCGCGTTCACACTGAAGTTGTTTTCAGTAAACATGTGTAGAAGTAGTTTAATGTTCTTAAAACTAGTTTCACACTAAATTTGTTCTCATTGATAAACCTAAATTAAATGACTTGACATATGAAATGTTCACATTATTAAATGCAAGTGTACATGTAATTTAAATGTACAGAAGACATGAACGGATAAATAACCATGATTGTTAATTTGGCGAATAGACATTTAAACATAGAATACGTATGGATTTAATTTTGATTTACTTCAGTCTTTTTTTAATGATTTTTATTTTTATAGAATAACAATAAAGGTGTACACATTTTTTGGCGCTTTAGTCCGTTCGTCCGTTAGTATTTTAAAATGTATTGCTATAAAAAGTTATTGCTATACATAAATACCGGCGCGGGTCCACGGCAGCGCCATGTTGTCGGTAAAAAACCACTATAGAGCGCTCAGCAACGTGATATCGGGTCTGCTGCTTTGTCCATAAAACGACTGAAATGTGTACTCGGTGGTTGAATGGGCAGTCCGTCAGAATGCCGTACAAATGTAAAATGCGGAAAACTTGACCGCAAACTATAGTGGCGCAATGTGTTCGGAAAAACATCATGTTCTTCACGCGTTAAAGAACCCTGCTGCATGCTTTGTTAAGAGAACACATAGGATTCCTACATGTAAAAATCTGCCCGTTCCTCATTTTGCAATTGACAGTCAAAACTCTTATCCCCGATTGGACCTTGCCCCCCATTTCCTCCACTTCATCATCATTTCATGTTCATTTTATCATATGTTCATGTTCATATTCCTGATATAGGCCGCTTTGCCCACAAAAATTAGATCCGAATTGGAAACACCTTTTATGAAATTCTATTCCGCTTTCCGTATACATATACATTAGATATTTAGAAGTTGCATGTACCCCTGTTTTTTCACTCAACCGAGAAAATGTTGAAATATACGAAAATATATACTAAAAATAAAGCTTTCTAATGAAAGTAATGCATATGGATGCCGTTCATTCAAAAGAACTATGCAAAATTCATTGTACATTAAACCCACACAAGGACTACATTAAGTATTGAATGCATGTAATGAAAACAACATTTAAACTACATGTAAACATCGAAATTTAACAGTGTGAACGCTTTGATGTTTAATGTTAGTGCGGACGACATTTAAACTACTATGAGTTTTGCTCAGTGTGAACGCGGCCTAACAAAAACTAGGTTGAAAATATTCACCAGCACAGAAAAATCTTGGCTAGAATATGATTTGATGAAATTTATTGATTTTTTGCTATTTTAAACCATTTTTGGCAAGAAATATCTTGCGTAAACATAGAGCCCATGCGTTGACAAAAACAATTTTGTGATCAATTTCTTATTTTTGAAACACAAATATATTTGGGCAAAGAATTAATGTTGTGGAAGAATGCTCTCTATACTACTTTTAAGAAAAACATAATATTAACCGCCAAAAATGAGCCAATAATGATATTTTTTTGTTTTCAGCACATTTATGGCGTCATAATATCATGCATAATGTCGTCAGCCTGTTAACTTGATTAGATATGTAATTGAGATGATACGAAGTTGACAGTTGTGTAAATATAGGACTGATTTTAGCCTTTCCTGAACACACCCCTTTCCATAAAAAAATGGACATTAAACTTCTAATACTTGTACATACTACATGTATTAACCTTCATATTTTGTTTTACAGAGATAGAGAATGGATTAAATCTCAGAATATGGAAGCTTTTCTGACTGTTGCCAAAGGGTCAGAGGAGCCTCCTGTTTTTGTAGAGATTGAATACAAGGGAAGTAACTCTTCTAGTAGTCCTGTGGCATTAGTTGGAAAAGGAGTTACTTTTGACAGGTTAAATGTTTTTAGAATTTTATTTTTGTTTGAAATAGGAATTACACTGCCTGTCTGTCCAAATATCACATATTAAGTTACTCCAATACAGCTAGATAAATATGATGAAAGAAGTATCCTACAAAACACTGAATCATTCAAAACACCACATATGACTCTGTAACGTGTTGTTAAACAAAATACTGTGCTGTGGATAATGGAATTTACATATAGTTATATGTTCTTTCTAAATCTTCTCAACTTACCACTACAAAAACAGTTTTAAAATTCTTTGCAACAGTTTTTTTCAAACATATTCTTTGTCTCTTTATTTCTATTCCCTGAAATATTTTGTTTTTTAGTGGTGGTATATCATTGAAACCTCCAGCTAATATGGATCAAATGAGGGCTGACATGGGTGGGGCTGCTTGTGTGGCTGGCTCTATGCTTACAGCTGCTAAACTCAATATCCCTATTAATATCAAAGGTAAATTAAGATTGTTTTTATGCTCCATCTACAAAAATAAGGGAGAATATAGTATTCAAGTCCGTCCCTTTGTCTGTTCGTCCCAAATGTTGTGAGATGGGGCATTATATCTTTTGGACATATTCTTGTTTAGCTTTGGGTCACTTAGCTTTTCCTCAGTCTATAAAGATCTAAATACTTAAGCTAATTTTGAAAATTGTTGAGTGGGGTCTTTCTTCTTTAATATCAATAATCTGAAGAAACATAGATTTATTCCCCTTGGAAAAGGTTCACTTAAATAAATGTGAAAATATCACTCCATGAAAATTTCCATGTTTACAGTCTATTCCCCCCCAAAAAAAACTAAATTGCTTCTTTTTTTACTTCTGTGAACTGCAAGTCTAGAAATTACTTGGGATCATTCAACTTTTTGTTCTTTAATTTGCCTATAAAGTTCATATATTATTTATAATACCATATTTACATATACATTTCAATTTTTTACTGTTGCTTTTCTACATTTTGTTTTTTAACATTTAATATCTAGTGGGGTTATAATAAATAAGAAATAGCTAGTGTTTTTATTGTATTTTTCAGCATTTATTCCCCTCTGTGAGAACATGCCAGGTGGTAAAGCAGCAAAACCTGGAGATGTAGTAACAGCTAAAAATGGTAAAACAATCCAGGTAGGATTCTAAATGCCAGGGACCCAGGGTATAAAATCATTTCAAAAAGTAGTTTGCCCTGAGAGTAGATTTTAATCATTTTCACTGGATGTCTTTACAGAGTTACAAAATGTTAGGTTCCCTGTCAAGAGCTCGAATGGATCAAGGCAACCAGCATCCTGTTATTTCCAATTTTGTTGATGCAAATTGATACTTTATAAGTATTCAGGGGAGATAATTCAATTTTATTTAATATAATGATCAATGGATGACCTCCTCAACACAACTCCTCCTTGCTAAATGGATTTTGATGAAGCTTAACATTTAGGAAGTACATTATATGTAGATGTGCATGAAGAAATTTAATTGTGCTCCAATATACCGGGTAATTCAGGGAAGATAATTTGGCTCAATTCCTCCTTCTTCCTTAACAGCGAAATGGATTTGATGAAATATTCACTAAGGAGGTACATTATATGCAGATTTCATGAAGAAATTTTATTGTGTTCCAATATAATTCACGGGAGATAAATGGACTTTTTGTTGTACATGTGTTAGAATTCTTCTGTGTTTTACAAGGTTGCAACAAAAATGGAGTTTGCAATTTAATATCTTTCTTGACTGACTAGAGATTAGATTATCATTCAATTACTCTTCACAAATGAAAATGTTACCTGTTTTGTCAAATAGAAGACTTTTACATAGACTTAAAACTTTGGTGCAAATTACAGTTTTATAGCCTTCTTACATCTGTTTTACAGATAGATAATACAGATGCCGAGGGGAGATTACTCTTGGCAGATACTTTGTGTTATGCTGATTCCTTCCAACCTAGAACTGTTATAGATATGGCAACTTTAACTGGTACGTATAGCTATTAATACTTAGTAGGGTCTAGAAAGTGTAGGCAACATTACCAAATGATGTTAAATAATTTAAAGATGATAGATATTTCGGACATTCATATGTCCTTCATCAGTATAATAAACATACAATTTTTTTTTCAAACTCAGTAACATCATAACCTTTTTTTATTACAAGTTAGTAATATAGGAAATGAAGCTAAGATGTACTATCTTAAGGTTCATGATGTCAAACAGATTTGATAGCTAATTTTTAGGACAGAGCTTATTTTTATGTTGCCTGCAATGTGTTGCAAAGTGACATACAGGGGATCTTTAGACCTATCTATTCTCTTGTGTCACAGTTTTCTAGGCAACTACATGTCACAGGGTATTGATATTTGTTTTATGCTGGTAACCCATCTACTTTCTGTGTACCAAATATAGCTTATTCCTATAGTACTATATGGTGTGAAGTTGTTATATGCCAGTTACTCATCTACTTCATGTGTACCAAATATTTTAAAAGATGCAGGCGAAATACTTCTTCCTTGGAAGACCACCATTCTAGTTTAATTTTATGCCCATGCCCAACCAACATATAAATAAAAGAAAATGACATAATTACTGAAGTGGAATGATCTATTTATTTTTCCACGAAGCAAAGACAAAACAAGGCAAAAACATATCAGACAAATTAGAGGAGCATATAGTGATCAGGTATGTCCACTGGTCCATCAAAAATCAAGTTTACCTTCAAGTTTAAGGAATACTTTTCTATGAAGGAAGTATATCATCAAAATCTTTCTACACACATGTATGAGGAAAAGAACATATAAGATTCATCATTACAAAGATAATATCCTGACCTCACCTTCAAGGTTCAGTGAACATATTGAGAGGAGTGGCATCATGTCCCTTTGAAAATATTTTTGTTTTTTGAAAATTTCCCAAAGCCAGAAATATTGGCAGTTGCCTTATTTGATGTTGACAATGTTTATTGACTAAACTAAGCAACTGTAGTTACCATCTATCAATATAATATAATTTGTTTACTTTTAGGTGCCATTGATGTTGCATTAGGTTCGGGTGCCTCTGGAGTATTTTCTACCTCAACACCTATATGGGAACTCCTCTCAAAGGTTTGAAACTAATAATGATAATTAATTCAAAAATGGTGAACTCACACTTATCTTTTAATGTGAAGATGAAAGGAACATAGAATTTAAAGCCAGTTTTGTTTAAATTCATCTAAAAGCGTTTGTTTAATATATGAATATAGCCATGATATGCTGGTAAATGATTGTTCGGCCCATACATGTGATATTCCATTCTACTTTATTAACATCTCTATTTCCATTTTGAGTTTTTTAAGTGTTCCATTCACTTCTGGATTTGTGCTAAGAAAAGAAAATACTTGATTTCTTAATATCATATGAGCCTGATAAGATAAGTCTTTTTCTTAAGATGCCAATCTTAAGATAAGTCTTTTTCTTAAGATGCCAATCTTAAGAAAAGGTAATTTCATAAACATATAGACATTTGAATTGTATGACATTGTTTTTTGAAAATTTATATTTCACTTTCAAATACAGATAATATCTAACCTAAGCATAAGACTATAATCAAAATTGGTTCAACAAATGTAATTTTAGTGATGAAAAGTGATTTTTTTGTCATTAACTCATCTATCAGTGATATTCAGAATATTTAAAAGCAGGCATGACATGGTTCTATGGAAAACTTCTTCTTTTGAGTGTTATTTATGATATGAATTCTAATTGGTACCTTTCAGTTAAATATGCTTGATATTAACTGTTGGTAAACAAATGGTTAATTTTTTGCAATACATTTAATTTTTCATTTTTTAAAATCAATGTTCATTCAAATTGACTGTTAGTTACTGTTTAACTGAGGTTTGTGCAACGAAGTGTAGGCCTGGGCGCCACAAAACAAATACTTAAAAGTCTGAGAATATTCTCAAATCATTGTGACGTCATCAAATTAGAAAGTTTTGGTTGGAGTTCCCATGGGAAATAAAAATATTCTCAGACTTAAGTATTTTTTAGGTTTTGTGGCGCCCAGGCCAGGTATATATGTTTCTGGATGATGTGTTTGTTTTGTTTGCAGGCAGGTTCTAAAACAGGTGACAGAGTTTGGCGAATGCCATTGTTTCAGCATTACTCAAAACAAGTCACAGAATCAAAATTAGCTGATGTCAACAACATAGGCAAATACTCGAGGGCAGGAGGGGCCTGCACTGCTGCAGCATTTCTAAAGGCAAGTACATTTGTACATGTATAGAAATAAATTGCTATTGATAATAGGTCTTTGATTCTGAATAGACCTCATATATATTTGTAAAGTTTGAGAAAAGTATTTGTTATTACAGCCTCTTGAGATTTGAGTTTGGGGTCCAATATTGTGGCATTTGATTTTAGGTCTGTTGCTAACCTATATTCTGTTTAAAGAAATATGATCATTTTTGCTTTGGCTGATTGTTTTTCTTTTTATAGATAATTAAGATTGTTAAGTATTGTACATGTGAATCTATAGATCTACCAAAACATCAGAGATTGATTTGATTAATTCAAGAAGGTCAGTTGTGTAATCTATTTATGTTGTAGTAGGCAAATGCAAGACGGCGAGCAGCAACCTCTACTGCTAGCATTTTTCCATTGTGATATATTTAAATTGTCGTTTCTTTATGTTGATTGTGTCATGTACACTTATTCCACATTTCTTTGTAGTCTATTGTTGTCTTTGTTTTTGATTATTTGAGTTTTTCCACTTCCCATTTATACATAAAAAATATTATTGTTTGGCAGGAATTTGTGACCTGTAAAGAATGGATGCATATAGATATAGCTGGTGTAATGATGAATAAAGATGAAATCCCTTATTTGGCCTCTGGAATGGCAGGTAGGCATTAATTAATTTTCTCCTGGCATAGAATTCTAGGTGTCAATTGAAATCACATCAAATCATTCAAATCATGTGTCTGTAACTCTCTTGTAAGCCCTCTCAAACCTAATATTCTCTAACAAATTTGAGGCCAGATTTCACAGAGTGAAAATCCAGGTTATGAAAAATTGGGACAGAGAGGCAGGTGCTCAGGGATATAAATAGAACAGTTTATCCAGATTACTAATCACAGCAATGTTAAATTTGGTATAAGCAGCAGCATGTGGACCAATATGGAAGGATTGGATTACAGTACGATGCTCACCTGCTTCCTATTAAGATCTGGCAATTTTTACTTGGACAGATTTTTATACGACTGCAAAAAATTTGTGGTCGCATAATGTTATGGCGATGTCGTTGTCTGGGTCTGGGGACATTTGGTTTCTGTGCGATAACTTGAGTAGATGTTGACCGATTGTTATTATGAAATTCGGATATGATGTTTCTATTCACTAAAAGAAGGTTGGTATTGCATTTGGGGTTTCTGGATCCTACCGTTTCAGAAAAAAGGGCCAAAAGGTGCTAAAATGGTTGTTGTGACAAAACTTCTGTAGTATGTTTATTTTTGTCCCCCGCCGCAATGTTGGTATTGAACTTGTTAAAAACTTTTACCATGAAAATATTAAAGGTCTAACACATGAGCTACTGTTAAAAAAATATTGTTGTTAAAGGAACAAAGAAAAAAAAAGATGGTATCTTAATCTGAAAAGTCATACACAAAACAAAAAGATGGACAATTCATGCCTTTATTTTGGTGAAAACTCAGGGGTGAATCCTGTTTTGTAATAATAAGAATTGTACTTGAATAATTGTATGAAAGAATGCTCTTTTATTGGTGAAAACTTAGAGTCGATTAACTGTTTGTTTGTTATGGCTTTACTCCCAGGCAGCGCGATTACGGCTATTTCGGGGAGATCGATTAACTGTAACAGTTATACAATTAAATGATCTTATAAAGTGAAACTCATTGGTGATGAACTGATGTTCCAATTTTGAGTGAAAACTCAGGTTTGATTAAATGTTTGTAAGATAGTGTTTTCCATTTTTGAGTGAGAACTCAGGGGTGATTGACTGTTTATAACTTAAAGATAGAGTGTTCCATTTGTGAGTGAAAACTCAGAGGCAATTAACTGTTTATGAGAATTATTAGTGTTCCATTTCTGAGTGAAAACTCAGGGGTGATTAATTGTTTATAAGATTGAGTGTTCAATTTCTGAGTGAAAACTTAGGGTTGATAAACTGTTTATCAGATAGAATGTTCCATTATATCAATATATTGGATGAAAACTAAGGTTAATAAGATAGAATGTTCCATTATTGGATGAAAACTTAGGTTTATAAGATAGAATGATCCATTGTTGAATGAAAACTTAGGTTTATTAGATCATGAAGATAGAATGTTCCAATATTGGATGAAAACTTAGGTTTATAAGATAGAATGTTTCATTGTTGGGTGAAAAGTTAGGTTTATAGAATGTTCCATTGTTGGGTGAAAACTAGGATAGAATGTTCCATTATTGGGTGAAAACTTAGGTTTATAAGATAGAATGTTCCATTGTTGGGGAAAACTTAGGTTTATAAGATGGAGTATTTCATCATTTTACCCTTATAAAAAAGTTTTCTTTTACAGTATAGTATGCATGAATGTAAATAATATAATGCAGCCATTTTATTGTGGATTTATACCATTTCTTGTTATATTTTCAGGTAGACCAACCAGAACCATAGTAGAATTTCTACAATTCCTGAGTGAACAATCTTGATGACTGTAGTGTTTAACTGTGATTAAAATAAATATTATTTATACCTTATTCTTTTTTTTTCACTGAAACATAAATAATATGAACATTGTACTAGTATTTGACATTTTAGCTCACCTGGACCAAAGGTTGTGAGCTATTGCCATAACTTGGCTTCAGTCGTGGTCTGTCCACATTTGTCATCTGTAAACAATTTATCAAAAATCTAGATCTTCTCATCAGACACTACGGAACAGAATTTAATAAAACTTGTTATGATTGATCCTTTGGGTGTCCTGCATAAAAGTTTTAATTTTTTAACCAAATAACGGCCATTGTTGCTCAAAATAGACTAAGGGAAGGAGGGTCAGATTACAATTACTGTTTTTGGCTTGTAAATAAAACAGTATAAGAAATAGAAAAAATCTGATACAACTGTCCTTCCTCAGTATTAAAAGCTCCACAGATGTATCTATTAGGTCGAAGTTGTTAGATGACTCCTTATAGGAGTAACGGCCCTTAAAAGGTTTAAAATCTGACAAAGTCAAAAATTGATGGATTTCGTTAAACAGGAAGTAGGTGAGAGACAGACCTGAAATTGATTCCCACGTTATGGGATCCTGAAGCTCTAAGAAATATTAAGGGGCTGAGATTAGAAGTTGCTGGAAAACTGTTGAGCAAATTTCTTCCCTGCCACCTGCCCATCCACCAGCCTGACTGTTCGCAAACCCGCCCGCCAGCCGCCCGACATTGACCATTTTATAACCTAGAGTTTTCATTTCGTGAAATCTGGCCATAAAAGGCTTTTTCCATGTTTTTGGCCAATAGAATGAAAACTATTGCAAAATGAGAAATGCTGTTGCTTGCTTAAACATTCACCTCATTAAGCTGTACAAATGTTGCCATTAGGTCAAAGAGGAAAGATGACCTCTATAGGGGTTATTGCCTTTTAAATTTTCGATTTTTTGATCCGTCAAAAAACATGGCCACTGTCAGACTTCTGTTTTTGGCTTGTAAATCAAAAAGTACAAGAGAAAGTTTAATATGAGGCCACCCTACTGCTTCAAGCATTTTAGCTCTACAAAAGTCTCCATTGTTCCAAGTTGTCAGATGACCCTTTAATGGAGTTACAGCCCCTTAAAGGTGAAAAATAGTGTTTTTCCATGTCTATGCCCTATAGTATGAAAACTATTGCAGATAGAGAAAAGCTGTTGTTTGCTTAAATGTTCAGCTCATTTAGCTCTATACAAGTCAACATAGGGTTGAAGTTGTCAAATGACTCCTTATAGGGGTTATGGCCCCTAAATAACACTTTTTCATGTTTTTGGCCTATGGATTGACAACTATAGCAGATATAGCGAAGCTGTTGCTTGCTTAAATGTTCAGCTCATTTAGCTCATAGGATCGAAGTCGTCTGATGATCCCTTATAGGGGTTACGGTCCCTAAAATTACCTTTTTCATGTTTTTGGTCTTCAGAATGTAACTATAGTAGATAGAGAAAAGATGTTGCTTGCTTAAATGTTTAGCTCATTTAGCTCTACAAAAGTCTTTATAGGGTGGAAGTTGGCAGATGACCCATAATAGGGATTATAGTCCCTTAAAGGTGAAAAATAGTGTTTTTGGCTATAGAATGAAAACTATTGCAGATAGAAAAAATTGAAAATTGTTGCTTGCTTATATGTTCAGCTAATTTAGCTCTACCAAAGTCTTTGCCGTATAGGGTCGACATCAAGACCAGGTGAGCGATTCAGGCTCCTGGGAGCCTCTTGTTATCTTTCCTGACCCAAAGGGTAATGTTATAGCTATTGCCATCGTTTGGTGTACATTGTTGTCGTCATGGTAATCTGTCATCGTTGTTAACTTTTCTTCTAAAATGTTCTCTTCTGAAACTAATGAAGGAATTGCTTTGAACTTTGCATACATCATCAATGGGATGACCTGTAACAAAATTTCAAAAATGGTGACTGTTGACCAAAAAATATGGCTGCTGCTGCTACAAATAGAACAGTGGAGTCAGACCCAAGTTTTTAGCAAAGGTAAAATAGATAGAAAATCTGAAGCAATCTTCTTTCTTCAGCATGAAAGCTTTAGATGGAAAAGTTGTCGGATGACCACTTATAGGGAAAATGGTCCTTTAATGGTAAAACAATTTTTTTCATGTTTTTGGTCTTGGAATGAAAATTGAAAACTGTTACAGATATCAGATAGAGAAAAGCTGTTGCTTGCTTAAACCTTCAACTCATTCAGCTCTATAAAAGGAGAAATTTTCGTAACAGTTTTCTCAGCACCTACTAATCACATACACTTGATATTTGGTATACAGCATAGAGGGGGGTTCTATAACATGGGAGACGGTGTCTGGTTTGTAGCTTTCCTACTTTCTGTTTAAGGTAATCTGGCCATTTTTTACTTAGACAGATTTTTTACAGATTTTTTAGCTCACCCGAAGGGTCAGTTGAGCTATTGTAATCGGTAAGCATCCGTCTGTCGTCCGTCCATTAACTTTTCTTCAAAGATCTTCTACTCTGTAACCACTGAAGGGATTGCTTTCAAGTTTTGTGCACTTGATCTTTAGAATATCCTCTACCAATTGGTGAAATTTGTGCACGCTGACCAACCAACATGGCCGCCGTTGCTAAAAATAGAACAGGGGGTTCAGACCATAGTTTTCAGTGTATAGCTCAAAAAGTATGATAGATACAGAAAATCTGAAGCAACATTTCTGCTTCAGCATCAAAAGCTCTACAAAACTCTCCATTAAGTCAAACCATAGTTTATGTATATGTCCAAAAGACATAATGCACCATCTCGCAACATTTATTTTTTTCCACAATCACTAAAGCATCAACATGGTTGCTATTAAAGCACTTGTCAGTCAGAAGGAATTGACTTTAACTTAACCATTCTTCTATAAGTGGTCATTCATGCGGAAAATATAGGTCACTGCCAGCATCCGAAGCATGCACTGTGCTAAGCATCAATAAGTGCACCTACCATACCAATATAGTTGATGTGGCACATGTCAGTAAAAAGGAATGATCTTTATCCATTCTTCTATAAGTGGTCATTCATGCGGAAAATATAGGTCACAGCCAGCATCCGAAGCATGCATTGTGCTTAGCATCACTAGGTGCACCTATCATAACGATAGAGTAGATGTGGCACATTTCAGTAAGTGGGAATGGACTTTAACCAGTCTTCTTTAAGAGGCCATCCATGTGGAAAATATAAGTCACATCCAGGATCCGAAGCATGCATTGTGCTAAGCATCACTAGGTGCACCTACCATACCTATTTGGTTGGTATGGCACTTGTCAGTAAGGAGTAATGGATTTGAACCATTCTTCTATAAGTGGTCATTCGTGCGGAAAATATAGGTCACATCCAGCATCCAAAGCATGCATTGTGCTAAGCATCACTAGGTGCACCTACCATACCAATTTGGTTACTATGGCATTTGTCAGTAGGAAGGAATGGACTTTAACCATTCTTCTATAAGTGGCCATTCATGCGGAAAATGTAGGTCACTGCCAGCATCCGAAGCATGCATTGTTCTTAGCAGCACTAGGTGCACATACCATACCTATATGGTTGATGTAGCACTTGTCAGTTAGAGGGAATGGACTTTAACCATTTTTCTGTACATGATCATTCATGCAGAAAATATAGGTCACATCCAGCATCCGAAGCATGCAATGTTCTTATCATCACTAGATGCACCTACCATACCAATATGATTGATGTGGCATTTGTCAGTAAGTGCAAATTAGGAAATATGGGATTTGGGACAGACATCCGAACGGACGGACGAACGAAAGGACGGACGGACGAACAGACCCGAACACTATATGCCCCTCTACTTTCGTAGATGGGGCATAAAAACTGGTATGTTTAATTAGCACTGCTATATCTCAAGAACTGCGTCTTAGGTTGATGGAACTTGTATGTTCAGGCATGAGTGCTTAGGTTCTCTCTTGGTGAATTGAACTTTTATCGATTTGATTTTTAAAGTGTGTTATTTTTGTGCTTTTTACAAGATTAACAATAGGGGGAAGGTTGGGGCCCAAAAAAACTAGTTTAACCCTGCCATATTTTACATGTGCCTGTCCTAAGCTAGGAATCCTTGTCAAAGCTTTTGTTTGTCCCTGTCAACTTTCTATTTTGAGTTCTATGTCCAGAAATGGGGCTTTCGTTGATAATCTAGGGATTTGTTTGAATCTTATGTATTGTATTTTTAGTCTTGGGCAAATGCAAGACAGCGAGCAGTGACCTCTGATCAAGTTGAAGACTGCTGGCTGTTTTCCATTGTGATTTTTTAAATTGCCATTTCTTTAATGTTGGTTGTGTCGCGTACACTTATTCCACATCTCTTTATCGTCTATTACTCACTCCCGTTGCATCTTCATCTGTTGACCTTGGATTATTAGTTGAGCAGCGCGATGGTGTGGTATATGTTATACCCTCAGTTTGGGTGTCCGTCCGTCAGTCTGTTCATTCCCCGAAGGTTTCCAAATGATTACTTGAAAATGCACCAAGGGATTTGAATGATATTTATTGCACAGCTGTTGAGAACAATAAAGTAAAGGTCTAGTTATGTTGTCAGGATGATCCAAAAATTATAAAATCTAGTTTTGCCACTTTAAACATGTTCAAAAATTATACTGCTGAAATTTTCTGGTCTAGAAAGATAACTCATTTCTCTCTCATATATGATACATATAAATATGTTGAAAATTTCTGGATTAAGGAAGATAACTTATTTCTTTCTAAAAAATATCTATAAATATATTGTGGCGGGGTATCATTTAATGTCCAATTAGATGCCTTATCTTAAGAGATGGCAAACATATGCCCCGGTAGTATCTGATCTGATCCACAATAACATCTCCATCTTATGGCCTTGACTTTTTTATTTGGGATTTGATAACTTTCAATTCATTACAGTCCTTGAATGAAACTTTTACATTGTGGGGCTTGTTTAGGGGGGCACGAACATCCCATATCCCCATAAATTTTTTCATCAAATATCCTGTATCCCAAAGAGTGTTTTTCCAGTATCCCATTAACCCGAATAATTCAGCCGTTATATTTCACTCCCTACGGTCATTACATTAACGTTATTATTCGAGTTAGTATCCCATATCCCTGTAAATAATATTAAAATATCCCATATCCCAGTAAATTTTGCCTCAAATATCCCGTATCCCACTAAGAAAATGTGTGAATATCCCATATCACAATATACCCTAAACAAGCCTCCAATTGTGGATGTTTAAAATTTACGTTTATATTGTAGGTTGTCTCACATACACTTATTCCACATCTCATTTTCTTCTATTGGTATGCATATATGCCATAGTAGTAGTATTAAAATATCCCATATCCCAGTAAATTTTGCCTCAAATATCCCGTATCCCACTAAGAAAATGTGTGAATATCCCATATCCCAATATACCCTAAACAAGCCTCCAATTGTGGATGTTTAAAATTAACGTTTATATTGTAGGTTGTCTCGCATACACTTATTCCACATCTCATTTTCTTCTATTGGTATGCATATGCCATAGTAGTAGCAAAGCCCATTTTTACTTGATCTTTTGACCTTAATCTTGATTATCTTGTTGAGCAACTTTGACATAAAATGCAATGTTAAAATTTTCATGAGCACCTCAATATCTCAAAAATTACAAGTCTAAGGTTGATGAAACTATGTATGCATCTGCTGCACGAGAATCAAAGCACATTTTCATCCACATCTTTGACCTTCACCTTGGTTTTATCGTTGAGCATTTTTACGATTTATAATGTAAAAAAATCTGTCAAAGTTAAAAATGGCCGGATTTCGTTAAACAAGAAGTAGGTGAGCGACAGACCTATAATCGAATCCCACGTTATGGGACCCCACCCTGATGCTGTATACCAAATATCAAGTGGCTGTGATTAGTAGTTAATGAGAAAACTGTTACGAAATTTTTTTCCCCGCCTGCCCACCGCCCGCCGCCCGCCCGACATTCGCCATTTTATAACCCGGATTTTTCACTCCGTGAAATCCGGCCAATGAACATGTATATACATGTACCAATCTCGGTTCTAGTTTTATTAGCACCTTTATATAGTCCTGGGTTATTCATAAGTGCTTACCCTTATGTTTATTTAAGCTCAGCTGGACCAAAGGTCTATGTGAGCTATTGCCATCACTTGGCGTCCGACGTTGTCTTTGTTATCTGCCGTCTGTTTTCTGTTCACAATTTTTTAAAAATATTCTCTGAAACTTCTAAACAGAATTTAAAGAAACCTGGTACGTTTGATTTTAGGGTGTTCTTACAAAAGTTGTGTTTCTATTTTTTGATCCATCGAAAACATGAGGACCGTTGCTAAATATAGACCAAGGGTAGGCGTCAAGCAATTCCTATATAGCAAAATCTCCAAAAAACAGGAAATTCCGAATCATTAATTAACCTTCCATTTTACAGGTTTTAATAGTATTCTAGCATGGTTTATTGTATGTTCATAATTTGAGTCAGGTTTAACCAAACAATGCTCCCGATATTTTCTGTTTTCCGTACGTCCGTAAGACTTTGGTTAAGTTCTTGGTTAAGGTCCATAATTTGGATACTAGATGTTGGGGGTCAATGATATTTCACCACTAGATTTGTCATGGGTAGGATGACACCACTCACTAGAAATGAGGTCACTGTGACCTACTTATTTTTTATGCATGGATGACTTGGGTTAAATTCTTTGTTCCATTTCTTGGATACTAGTTGTTGGAGGTCAATGATATTTCACCACTAGATGGTTTTTGGGTAGGACTACACCACCCACTAGAAATTAAGTCACTGTGACCTATATATTACGCATAAACAACTTTGGGTAAGTTCTTGGTTTAGGCCCATAACCCAGGTTATACACATTTGGTCAATGATATTTCAAGAACGGGAGGGCCATCTTGTGGCTCATAGGCAAACTCACATTTTTAGTTTTACACAAGGTTTGCATCGGTCTCGTGGTTAGCCACTAGATTAGTAGTAGACAGGCTAGACTAGTGAATAATGGATAGATTTAAATGACCACTAGTGGTCTTGTCACTTTTAAAATAGGGTGGGTTGTTGTTACAGTAGAACGACCACGGTCATATCAGACATATCAAATAGACAATAAGATCTTAAGGAAAAAAATACTGATGGTGTTTTTCTTGAAAAAAATATAAGTTTTTGATGAAATTTTGAATTTACAAATCCTTTAGGAAATGCATTTTATCTATATCTATGCATAGAAGCAGCTATGTTATATGTACAATGGTTTAACAAAATGTTCCTGATGTCTTTAAAAGTACTAAAACATAAATGAAATTACAAAAGTCATGTTAAGGAATCTCTTAGAAGTCCTAAAATTTAAGTGAATAACTATTTAGAAGGTACACATGTACAAATAAATGGCTAACTCCTAAGAAAGACTGTAATTAAAAATGTATTTGAATATTGTTTGTTCAAAAATACCAGAAATGTTCTTATTTGGACATAACCAAAAATAAAACTTTTACATTAGTGATTTTTAGGCCAAATATAGGGAAAAAATGGCTACTGAAGGAAAATATAGTAGGCTTGCCAGCCGGTGTAAAATGATAGAGAAGATCTGATGCAACTCTCCTTCAGCATCAAAAGATCTACAAAAGTCTTCATTGGGTTAAAGTTGTCAGATGACTCCGTAGAGAGGTTATATGGTCCTTTAGAGGTCAAAAATAGTGTTTATCATGTTTTTGAACTAAGGAGTGAAAACTGTTTTAGACAGAGAAAAGATGTTGCTTGCTTAAACCTTCAGTGCATTAAGCTTTACAAAAGTCGTCATTGGGTCGAAGCTGTCCGATGCCCCTTTATAGAAGATTCTTATGGCTTATAAGGACCAGGTGAGCGATTCAGGCTCCTGTGAGGCTCTTGTCTCTTGTTAGTTTGATTGTCTTTGTATACTTCAATATATGCATTTTGTACTGTGAAGTTTGTTTGGTGTTTGATTGCATGTAGCGTTATTTTGTTCCTGCAAATGTTGCATTTAAAAGCATTCAGACAAGTTGATTTGTGGAGAAATCTGGATATTATTTTGTGTATTTGTCTGAAACAATGGAATCAATTGAAAAAGTAAAACTAGGTATTGGATGCAAAAATAATATATTTTTAGAAGTAATATGGTACAAAAATGGTCTCTGTCAACTATCGGCTTTCAAGATGATATATCATGGTTTAATATCCTGAAAATAAAAATAAAAATACAGTTTGACATTGACCCTTGGGGCTCCCGCAGGAGAATCAAGTTAAAAAAGAAATTAAAATTTAAAAAGGATAATTCATATAAGGATTTATTTCTAACATAATTTTGTTATTTAGAAATTCGCCCAAGGTGGTGGAAGTTCATCTCCTCTTTATGAGTTTTTATTTGCCTATACAATGTGAATACATTTTTTTTGTTCAGACAGACATATATCAGTTTTTACATTTAAATATAGTAGGTATCATGATAATTATCAGGTATGTTGAAAAATGGCGGGAAAATATTACTGTGCTTTTCATATTTTTTTCAAAGCTTTCAAACTTAAAATAATTTCAAATATCAGTCTCATCGAATTTGATATGGTTCTGAATTTATAGTAGAAGGCAGGACTGTAAAAAACACTGTTCTTTCAGAGAAGTAGTAAATAAGACAAAAGGGGAGCATTTTTTTCTTCTAAACATTACATACCTTTTCCACCATATCCACCACCATATCCGCCTCCGTATCCACCACCGTATCCACCATATCCGCCACCATATCCTCCCCATCCTCCTAATCCGCCGCCATATCCTCCCCATCCACCTCCTTTACCGTATCCACCTCCGTATCCACCGCCGTATCCACCGCCGTATCCGCCACCGTATCCGCCCCATCCGCCACCATATCCTCCTAATCCGCCGCCATATCCTCCCCATCCGCCTCCTTTACCGTATCCGCCGCCATATCCTCCGCCGTATCCTCCCCATCCGCCACCATATCCTCCCCATCCACCACCCATACCACCTCCCCAGCCACCACCGTATCCACCATAACCACCGCCGTATCCACCATATCCTCCGTATTTCTTAGAGGCACTAGCAATGCCCAAAAGGACAGCGAATAATACGATGGCGAGCTTCATTCTACAAAGATAAAAGATGTATAAAAAGTTTAATGCTCCCGCCAAATGATGTGGGGAGTATTAAAGTGTAAACCATCCTTTTCGTTCGGTCTTAATTCGTGTACCCGTCCAGCTCCTTTATGGTTTTCGTATGATAGCTTTGAGTTAAACCCTTAAAGGGATAGAATAAATCTGCACAGTTCCTGATACATGAAATCAGGTTCCAATTTCGAAACAGCATTACATCTGAATTGTGCTTTTGTTTTGTCTTTTTTCTAACACTTTTTCTGGTACCTGTATTTGATTTATTAGTTTTATTTTAAGCAAGAACATTTAATATTTGGAAAACGTGGCGGGCTATCATGTTTTCTAATTGAACGTTCTAACGATAAATAGTTAAAAAATGTGGATTTTAGATAAAACGTTATTTTGTTCCAGCAAGAAAAAGTCTTCAACTAATGCTAAATTGTCAAGGATTGTTTCAGCCCTGTATTCATTTTCAAAACTATGGGGGTTCCTGTTATCATTTATGGTAAGAACACTTATGGGTATATCGAGTAATATTCAGATCTGATCCCCTCACATAAAATTCGTTTGTGAGTTCCGTTTGGTTCTGTTTGGCCCGGTTTAGAAAATGTTAGACAAAATTATGATATCAGTAACTTGTATATTTTCTCTGTCAAAATAACTTTTAAAAATCGTCAGGTTTTATCACCTAGTATTAATATTAACAAATCTATGCTTCGTTTATATCTATGATTTTTGAAACAAAATAAATAACGATAACCTATTTTCAAAGTAAGAAAACTGTCTTGTGATTTTTTAGTATAGAAATTGGTCGACTTTGCAGAAGAAAATTTTCAAATAAATACTTTTAAAATGTGTATTTTATATTTTTATTATAAGATCAATGTGTGTTCTCTTACTGAAAGCTATAGAGTGGTGTGGTTTGAATACTTTAAATAGTAAATCTCGAAAATATTTTACTGTAATATATATTTCTCCTATAACAAATACATGAAATACGTGAATTCTTATCGCAAAATCAAAGGTATAAGATATAAACAGCAAATTGAAGGAAAGTTAGTAGAGTTTATGTGTTTCTCATAAAAGTTGAAAGGCAATAGAGGCAGTACCGTTTACAGAAAAAAATATAAAAAATACGACTTACTAGATAATCTTCAATATTTCGAATTCAATGTACTTTTAAAAATTCGGGGAAAGTACGATGTTTTTAATTTTGATTTTTTTTAAGCGCTATGAAAAAAACGAGAGAAAAAACGATTTAAAATAATTTCCAATATTCAGAATTTTAACTACTATCAAAAAGTGAAAATATAAATAAGAATAAGAAGCTAAGAAAATAGAACTTACTTGGATATGATGACAAGTTGCTGGTGATTTTTTGACAGAATTTCCACTCCTTATATACCGTAAATTGAACAATTAAACAAAGATACATCAAATCATAAAATTTACCATAAACCTTCATAGTGATGGATTAACAAGCCATTCATTTATGTCTATAATATAACACAGAATCATATAGCAATTTTGATTACTAACACTTTCTTACTTGAATATTAATTAAGTTTAAATAGGTGATTAGTAATTTCAATTGCATTGTCATTTATCATCGTCTTAACCACACCAAAATGCCGATGGAAGGAAAAAGGGTATTTTAAGAAAAAAATCACGATTTTATTTAGTTTTAAAAATGATATAACGAAAATTATTTATTTCAAAGTTGTTTAATAAAGGTTAATTTATTATATTCGGAATTAGATGTACATATGTCAGACAGTTATTTTAATTTAAACATATCTTAGACTATTTATCCTGGAATTGGGAAACAAGCTTATAATGCTTATGTGAATCCCGCTCCAGCTAGCAGTTTGCGAGCGAGGCCTTTGTAGTGACCCCCCATGAATGATCCTACTCTTATCGAACTCCACAAAGGGGTCTTTATATAATTAACGTGCATGGGGTATTGCTCTCCACATCCACGGGGCAAACATTTTTCGTTCCTTCCGAAGGACTAGCATCGTTCCTTGAGACCATCATCGCAAATGGTGTCAAGAGAGGGTCGGAAAATTGGTTCTTGAAATTTTCTCCCCGGACGAGAATCGAACCACGAAATTTGGTGTTTGTAGCCCGACGCGTTAACCACTTCACAACCAGCTCTCAGTTTAGGTTTTGACACGCGGGCTAGAGCCAGATTAGGAAATTTGAACTAAGTTGTTGCCATTTTTTTATCAAAACGGTGAATTCTCTAAGTCCGAACCTAAGTCTAAGTATCGTATAGTTCTTTAGAACACAATGGTGTAAAAGAAAAGGTTTTTCATTGAGTCATTATGTGATAAAACCGAAAGACGTGTTGCTACAATCATGTTTTATATGCATCAACTTGGAAAAATATTAAATTTCAGACCCTATTTTACAGATACCAATGATTTTCTGAGTGGTTCACGAATGCAGAAGACCAACGCAACCATGATTAGTCAAAAATATAGGTATCAAGCAATTTTATGCGTAAAAAATATGATTTTTCTTCATTGCTATGCCAATATTGTCTGTTAATGAGTACATTAGGCCTTTTGAACTCGTTAAAAGTAGCCGAACATTTAATGATCGAATACAGTATGTTTTCTTGAAGTCTTACACCAAGGCTTACATCATCCGTTTTCAAATCAGTTATGCATTGAAGGTATTGTTGATTTCATTGAATGTAATTCTGTCCCTTTATGGGAGGAAAAACTTATTACCACAAATGAAAGATAATCGTCATGTTCGTCGTTGATTGAGTATTTTCAGCAACCGATCGACATATTCAGTACATTTGGCCGCTTTATATCATTTTGTATATTATCATTATTTTCATATTCAAATTTACAAAATTGAGGCCCGAGCTAGACTTTGTGCAAAGCTCTCCGACAAGCGCGTTGACTAACTTTCTCATCGTCAACTTTCACCTGGATGTGGCAGCATTTTGATGGCTTCACCTTATGAAGCTCACGTGCCGCAGTCGATTCGTTTATCTGGCTCATGTGGAGTATATCATTATTTCCGTTGACGTCTTAATCACGGATTGCCAACAGATGGTTTTATTGGTTTCCGTTGTTGTCTCAAAAGAAAAAGAAATTGCATGAAATACATTGCATAAACACGAGATTTCTACCTATTAGATGAGCTCAAACGCTGAGTGGTCATCCTCTACCGGATTTGAACCACAATAAAACAGTCTTTTTTCGACATACGTGACAAATGTGTCATAACAAGCAGTAGCTACATTCCGGAGCACAACTGGCTTGAGTTTCAGTGCTGATTGAAGTTTTGTTGTTGAAGTTCAAATCGCTTTATGAAATGTTTTGATTGAGTAGCTAGTTGAACTGTTCGTTATGTTGTGGTGTTCGTAATATTGTTGTTTGTTTTATCTTCTTGATTTATGTTGGCTTTTTTTACATTCGAACGTTCCATTCGTTTATCGTTGTCTCGTTTGAGATATGTCACAATAAGAATTTATTTTCAATTATTTTATTAAAATTTTAAAAAAAAACGTGCCTTTGTCGATATCTTTCTTCTAAATTAGGAAATGTGTTCGCTTTTCGTTTATAATTGTTGAAATAAAAAAACCCAAACATTTCGTTATCTCTGATATGGGTTCAATATTTGGAACGAAGGTACTAACGTGATTGAGCATTTTAGAAAGTTGGAAATTACAGTAAGTACGTTTTAGCATAATTGTATGTTTGGACAATGTCTATATCTTATATTTTATCATTTTTTATTAAGAAATAAGATAATACATTAAACATGTAATCGCTAATTGTTTCTGTAAAATTAGGTAACCTTCAAACACACCTTCATACTGATGATAAACGAAGAGTCGATATTTATCTTTAATCACGAAAAGACGATATAATCCCAGAATAGATAAGAAGGAAAATATATAAAACTTATCTTAATCATAAATTATCTAGATACAACATGCAAGATATTTTTATATAACATGCAAGATATGTTCTAGTGGTCACAATGTTTTTTTTTCTTTATCCAAATATACTATTTGTTACCATAATTATGGTTTCTTTTGCGGTTTCATGATCTGAAAATATGATAAATGGCATCAAAAGATTGAATGCTTGGTGTGATTTTCAAATGAAAATACAATCAACTAATGCTTAGAAAATGTTTATAATTTAACCATATATGCTATTAGGGTATATAATCAAAAGCTTCGTTGAAGTGAGTGGTGCTTTATCGAGATCATGAACAACAGTGATTTTCCGACATAGATTGATATAAGCTAAAGCTTTTATTATAATCATTATATTAACTCGTTAACGTGCAGTTTTAACGGTTGAGTTTTGTCGTCGCATTCTCATTAACGGACCAAATTTTCCTAACAATCATGAAAAATGGACATTTGAAGCATTTTTAGAAAAGAAAACTATGTCAAAATTTCGGGAATGATTCATAAACATGTTATCTTGAATAATGTTCATTTTGTGGTGTTGTTCTATCAATAATACAGATTTTCAAGGAAAAAAAACCTTACTCCGTTCTTTAAGTTGACATTGAAAATTTTAGGTTGAGTCACACGAATCTCCGTTTTATTAATAGCGGAGGCCTTAACCCAGTGTTCTGATAACATATGTATATGAAGAAAGCTATACCATTTCGACAGATGTGATTAAAAAAATTCTTTATTTTCATTAAAACATAATATAAACAAAAAATTACACAGCGTTGTGTAAATTCTCCGATAATTTTGATTAACGTGCCCGAATAAACTCAGTAACGTGCCACTTTCTTGATAAAAAAACTCGTAACGTGCAGTAAATGCGATAAACGTATAGGACCCCTTGATATCTCAGCCGCACTATTGGCAAAGAGCGTCGGTTTTTCATCAATTTATCATTTAAATACTTCTTAGCGGATTTTATCCGATATGTTTAGTCTAGCTGCACGGGATCCACATGGTGTTTAAGGTTCTGGAACTGCAAAATGATTTTCAAACTGCAACATTTTTATTCATGTTCAAAGGTTTTAGAACATCAAGCAACATTTGGGCAAATTTGAAACAATATAGGCACCAGAATAAAGAACAAAACATGTTTTACATTTTTCCGATATAGTATATTTTTCCCATAACTCATATTTGTACTTTGACGCATTTTTATATATTTTTCCATCCCATTATTTCTGTTCTATGAAAACAAAAACATAAACGTATATGTAAAGAAGCTTCCTCAATATTAATAAATTGATCATTAATTGTAAATTTGGTTTTAGAATAAAGATAGATGTACTATGTATAATTTGAATATGACATTTCCTAAAAATTAATTAATTAGTATTGATTATAAAGTCATATCAATGTTGACTGTTCATACTATAGCAATAAACATGTTTATTGTATTACCCTGTGACACATTTATTGTGACAGATTGTACATTGTTGAATCTTATAAGCATATTTTAAACTTTCAAAAGATTTTTTTCATCGCTTTACCCAAGTGCAAACACCAGTATGTATGTATTTGATCATACTATAAAACCCATTCTATAACATGGATGTGAAATATGGGGAACCTTTAATCCTTATTCCTCTAAATTTAAAAATGTTATAGACAATTTTTGCTTTGATGATATTTATTCAAAGCAGAAAGCTGAAACACTCTATCAAAATTATGTTAATTTATTCTTGCAGTCCATAGTAAATCCACCGATTTCGCTGTTTTGTCAGAACTTGTAAGACTCCCCCTATATTTTTTATGATTTAGTAAAGACAGAATCTAAAATCTAAAATCTGAATCTATTTCAAATTGATACAAAAACTTTGGTATTCATCTGTTACGATTGGGAAGATACACGTACTACAAACGATGTTACATGTAATGGGAAAATTGCAAATAAAACTCTTTTGTTAAAAAAAAAATGGATAAAAACGTTGAATAAAGTTTCTGTTTTGAAGTAGAAAAGTATGTCTTTATTGTCATACACGTGGATTGAAAAAAAAATAAGAATGTCGTCTAGTGTTCTCAACTGAGTTCCTCTTCGTCCCGTTTTATTTTTATCTTTATGTCTCAGGTTCTCTAGATCTTGCTGAATTTAACGTTTATCCATTTGATTTTTTATTGTGTGTGTTAGGGATTTTTGATAGTGGAAGGTTGCGCCCAAAAAACTAGTCCAATCATTAGCCCCGCCACATTTTATATGTGCCGTATTAAGCCAGGAATTATTGACAAAGTTTTAATTTGTTTGCACTGTCGTTTTGATGTTTTACGAAGGGGGTCTTATTTTGACTATCTCAAGACTGGCTTTCTATTTTGAACTTTGGGCAATTGCAAAGCAACGAGCATCGCATATTGGCCTCGTTGAAGGATGCTTGCTGTTTTTCATTGTGGACTTTTAAAAGTTCCGCTTGTTTATGTGGGCAACTTCGCGTACACTTATTCCACATCTCATAATCTTCAATCATAGGGTCAATTTAGAAAGTGGCAAATACAAGGGAAACCTGGGAATTTCCAGACACAGTAGAATCTGTATAATGTTTGTTTAAAAGTGGTAGAGGATGGAACTTTTTTTTTGTGTGGACGTATGTGATGGAATTTGCAACAAAAGACTAGAGCTAGAATAATTTTAATAATTTTCCTTTCTAAGAACCTAGGGCCAAACTCATATGGTTAGTTACGAATTAGGATTCTGAATTAATAGAAAATAATGAAATGCTGAATAAGTGTACGCGATATAGCCCACACAACAACCGGTAATTTAGAAAAACCACAATGAAAAACTGCCAGCAGCCTTCAACAAGGCCAGTAGGCGTTGCTCGCAGTTCTGCAATCGGTCCAAGGTTTAAATAAAATGCACGTAAATCAAATCCAGTCCTGAAATAATCAAAGATAGACCCCTTTCTTAAAACAAGGAACAGAAAACATTAAAATGACAAGGACAAACAAAAGTTCTGTCAAAGACTCCTGGCCCAGGACAGGCACATTTAAAATGTGGCGGGGCCAAACTAGTCCTTTGGGCCCAACCCTCCCCCTATCATAATCTCAGACAAAGCACAAAGATAAACAAACCAATCAACGTTCAATTCCACAGAGAGAACCTCAGACAAAAGACAACAAGCTTAAGAATAAACGAACAGCAGAGAAACTCTCTATAGAACACTCGCTGCCACTGACAGAATCACTAATCGACCGATGTAAAAAAAAATCAAATATATCAATTTTTAAATCCGACACAACACTTCAAGCAATGAATGATCTGGTTGAGAATCACCACACAAAACCGACACACCTGCATGACCGCTACAATGCCCAAAAATGAGAATTAATTAAAAGGCTTTTTAAACTTTTAAATAAAGTATAAAATTGCCAATATTTCTACCAAAGAACACTAGACCCAAAGATATTCCTCACACACATATATAATATATATTTTTAAATTCTCATAAATCTCTATCTAATGGTTGACTAGTCAGTCCACCAAAAGTAAAGCACCACCACATTTTAAAATGACACCCTATTTTTTATATAGTTATTATTGAAATATTCTGATCTTTCTGTGTGCTATGGCAAGTAGGAACTGCTTGCTCCGCAGGAACACCTGATTTTTATATCTGCGAATCTTATTTACGGACTAGAATGTACCTTAGACGAAATGACGACTTAATGCTCGTATGTGTGGCCACAGATCCGGAATCAACAACGACAGCTTTCCTTTCGTTTACCAGCATTTTAACCAACCTGATCATTCCATTTTGTCTTTAAAAGTCCGAATTTTGGAAAAAAATTACCATCCTACAAATAATCCCACTTTAAGTACACCTTTCCGTAAAGAGAGAGAAGAATTCTGGATTCGACGTCTGGGAACCGCACTACCTTATGGCTACAACGACAACATTGGAAGTGTAGGAAATTTATCTAGCCCTAGATGCAGTGATGTTAATGTCATGAATCTCTTTGAAAAAACGGAGAGACGGAAACGCAGTCATGGACATCGAAAATACAACGCACCAAAGCTTTGCGATGTATCAATCAGTGGATTGCTTCCGTTTGTCCAAAAACCTCTAGGGATTCATCACATTCGAACTAAACTGTATTCTATTCCTCTTTCTAAACTCAATACTTTGTACAAGGAATGTCTTGAAAATCCGGTCACTGACCCTAAGTCTAACATTTATAGACTCACTGCTATTGTTCTTGATATCGGTTACAACCGCTTATTCAAACCTGTTGGAGTTCCACATGAAAACAGTAAAGACAATCGTTCCTTTCTTTCACTTCCATTTTTAAACAAGGGGTTAGATGCTATTAATCTAGGAAATATTTTACACCACAAATCTGTTACGGAACATATTCCTCCTTACTTCAAAGATAAAAGCATTCCAATTATCTCTTATTCCTACATTTCAACCATTGCACCTAACTATAAACAAGTGTTGCGGGATTTCCAAATCAATGACCTCAAAGCAAAACCTCCAGACTGTACCTGTGAAAAGTCCCCATTCAAATATGGTCCCTCTGGCCACGTTATCACTGGTGACCTCAACATCGTGGAAAATGACTTACTTTGCGATGTTTTGGCTAAAGGACCTAAATATCGTGAGCCAAGACGAATCAACTGGAGCTATAATTTCAAAACCGTTATGGATTCAGTTGAGGACTATGCCAGAAAATGGGCCAAAAAAGAACAGGAGAAAGAATGTAACGTTTTGTCAGAATGGGTAAAAGCTGTGAGGTCATTGGCTTTGAAAAGAATCAATTCTTTGAAATGCTCAATGAGCACTTAGGCAATATCCATTTTCAGCAACGCTGATGTTGCCAAAACATTGTCCACCTTACATGACAAATATGTTGTTGTACCTGCAGACAAAGCACCAAATAACATCATTTTTTTTTGTGCAAAAAACACTATATTGACTGTTTGACAGCTGAATTGGGGTTTGGTTGTACCAGCAATAGCACCACATACACGGCTACAACACTGTCTAAGGAGGAAATCATTGACAATCACAAATCTGATCTGTCTTTTCCTCCTTCGGCCTTTCTGTTGGTGGCAGTAATGATGATATTCCATCCCTGTATTGGATTCCTAAATTACATAAAAATCCATACAAACAGCGCTTCATTGCAGGGTCATCCAAATGTACAACTAAGCCTCTTTCAGTTCTGTTGACTTCGATACTTGCGGCAATAAAATCCGGCCTCCAGAAATATTACGATTGTTGTTATTCTAGAAATGGTGTCAATCAAATGTGGATCCTGAAGAATTCGAAAGAACTGATGGAGATTCTTAATTCTAAATCAGTTTCATCTTGCAACAGCATCAAAACATTCGATTTCTCCACACTTTACACTTCTATTCCACATGAACAACTGAAATCGCGATTGGCACAGCTGATTAAACGCAGCAGTTTCAAAAAGAATGGAGAACGCAGGTACATTTCTTGTAGTCGATTATACCAAGACTTACTTTGTCATCAATGAGTCTAAGAAAAAGAAAAAATTTACAGAAGACCAAATAATCGACATGTTCAACTTTCTTATTGACAACATATTTGTTCAGTTTGGTGGACGTGTTTTTCAGCAAACAAAAGGGATTCCAATGGGCACTAATTGTGCACCTTTGCTTGCTGATTTGTTTCTTCATTCATATGAAGCAGACTTCTTACAATCTCTTCTAGACAAAAAAGACCGTAGACTAGCTCTCTCTTTCAACCTCACGTTCCGTTATATTGATGATGTCCTTTCACTAAACAATTCTCGATTTGGTGACTTTCTCCATCTCATATATCCCCACGAGCTTGAGATAATGGACACAACGGATTCTAGGAAGTCTGCTTCATATTTAGATCTACATCTCGAAATTGACTAACAAGGAAGACTTTCAACAAGGCTCTATGACAAACGTGATGACTTCAACTTTCCAATCGTCAACTTTCCCTTCTTGTGTAGCAACATTCCGTCCGCTCCAGCTTATGGAGTTTACGTATCTCAATTGATTCGTTACTCCAGAGCGTGCAGGACTTACATCGATTTCCTTAGCAGAGCGACACGTCTGACGCAAAAATTGCTCACACAGGGTTATGTTGCTCCTCGGTTGTTGTCTTCACTCTCAAGAAATTTTACGGAAGACATCATGCACTTATAGACAAATATGGGATTTCGATCTCTCAGATGAGTGCAGATGTTGGTTTGTCATAGGGTGTTGTTTTGTCTTCCTTTACCGGATTTGACCGCTGAATGGAGTATTGGCAACGCGACGGGTGTGCACCTGAGTTCACTCTTGTTTCGACTGGAGTTCGCGTTGTTGATTGATATTCAGTTATTTTGTGTTTCCATGTTTTACATGTTGTCTGTTTTTGTCCCGTTCCTGTTGGTGTTTACTGGTTTTGTCTCTGCCCTTTCGGACTTTTGATATTCGGATATCCCATTTGGTACCTCTGTTTCTTTCACTCTCGTTACTACTTGAGTACACGTTGTTGATTGATATTCAGTTGTTTTAGTGTTACTTTTTGTGTTGTCTGTTTCTTCATGCTCGTTCGTGTTTACTGGTTTTGTGTTGGCCCTTTCGGACTGTAGACATTCGGATGCCCCTTTGGTACCATAAGTTTCATATTTCTTGATTGAACTTTTTTAACGTGCCAAAATACAATGACCATATACTAGAAGCCCTTGTGTATGCTTGTTGGTGTTATGATGTTTTATTTTAGTGTAGTGTTATATATATTTAAATTTGGTGTACAAGATTCAAAATTTGTATTTGTTTCAATAACTGTTTCATAGAGACTTTTTTATCTTTATATGGATTTTTTAGAAACATGTCGTCAAAGTTCATCTTGTTTTCACCTTAAAGTTTCCATAAAGCGTATAGTCCTTCCGCCTGTTTACATAATACTGTCAACTACATGTCAAATACTTTATATATAGCTTATAATCTTTACTGTATAGGGTCAACTACCTGGGTTGTTGGATTTTCTTCAAAATTTGAGAGCTGGTAGATCTTGAGGTGCTGATCACTTTTGTTCCCATTCAAAATTTTAAAATCTGTCACCGTTTTTGAGTTATTTGCAAAAAACTGCAATTACCCCTATGTTCTATTTTTAGCCAGAGCGGTCATGTTTTACGACCAATTAAAAATCCCCACATCAGTTCTATACAAATAATGCTAATAAGCAACTATACCAAGTTTGGTTCCAATTGGACTTCAAGTGTCAGAGGAGTTAACGTTTTCAAAGTAATGAGGAAATGCTGTTAAAATGCTCAATTTTGACGTTCTAAGGGCAATAACTCCTAAAAGGAAAGGTCCTATAACGGTGACCCTTTATTTTGTAGATCTTGATGCTTAACAATATGCAATTTAAATTTCTCAAATATCTTGTATAGTTTTCAAGATATTGAGCTAACAGGTGCACAATTTGCAAAAAAAAACCACAAAAAGGGCTATAACTCCTACATCCCTACATGGGTTGTTGGAATTTCTTCAAATTTTCAGGGTAGGTAGATCTTGAGGTGCTGATCACTTACCCATGCCAGAATTTTGATATCTGTAGCCGTTTTTGAGTTATTTGCAAAAAACTGCAATTTCCCCCTATGTTTTATTTTTAGCCATGGCGGCCATGTTTTTCGACGAATCAAAAATCCCCACGCTAATTTTATACTTGGTGTTAGAGGAGTTAACGTTTGAAAAATGTTAACGACGACGGACGCCAAGTGATGGCAATAGCTCACATGTCCAAGTGAGCTAAAAATGTCCGTTATGCATCTGCTTTCTTTTAAGCAAAAGCTTGCAAAATGTAAGAAACATTCGTTGTTGAAGAACAAAATTAAGGATTATTGTTAGTAATCAAATTGATGTTTGTCATTTTCCTTATGTATTGATAGTGAGCTATGTTTGCTGCACGTATTATTGTTATTTTTACTGTTAAATTTGCTTATGAGAAAAAAAGTATTCAAACAACCAGATGAACCAATGGAGCGTCCCAATGTCAAACTTTCAAAAGGACAAAGACAAAACCAGTTAACTTGAGCGAGACCAACGCAAAGGAACAGACAACACAAAACAATAAAAATACAAAAACAACCGAATGTCAATCAACACGAGAATTCAAGTCGTTTAATACGAGAGTGAACTCAGGTGCTCCGGAATAGTAATCAGATATTCAATGAAATATTGTGCAGACAAAACTCGACTGGATCCGTTTTTTTTTTATTTTTATTTTTTTCTACATCATAACTGTATTATGGTTGATACATTCTTTATGAAGCTTTTATTAGTAAGAACAAAATTTATAAAATACAGAAAATATACAAAATTATAGGGTAGGTGATTTTTTAATATTTTAATGATAATACTGTACATCTTGATATCTTTATTTATCTATACATGACAAATATCTAATTAATAAGTATGAAATGTTTATATATAAAATAGACATGTATATCAGAAAATGAAATTGCATGTGCAAAACAAACAATATTTTCTTTGAATTGACGATTAAATTTACATACACCGGGAATGTACATTTTGTAAACAGAACACAGTGTCCCTTTTAAAGTTACCACCTATTAATAAGTGTTTTTCTTTGACCCTTTGAGAATGTGTATTCCTTTTCAGAGATGAAGTCCATTTGCTCAATTGTCACACAGATAGCAAACCATCACATGATCCTACGCCCAAAGATGGTGTTAGCATTTAACAACTGTAAACTAAGTGCAACAATTTTTTTTTTATTAGGTAGATAGCACCCAGCTGAAACTCATATATTAGGGCATCAATGCTTCAATTCTAACAATTAAAACAATAATGGTTATATTGATCTTCATTCTGAATACAACAGGAAATATTCGAAATAATAACAAAAGAAGAAAGAAAAAAAAGACCATACATAAATATTTAAAAATGGACGAGAATTTTTGGTAATAATGTAAGGTATGCTTCAAATATATTGATGTTTTGTTAATGCTGTAAATACAGGGAATAAAGAACTATGTATAGTGAGACATATATAATGATAAAATTGTGTGACATGCCTAAACAAGTGTTTTGTTTAATAAATTTGCACAAAAAATAATAACAAAATTGTTCTTTTCATCAAGAAAATCTATGTGTACAAAGATATCACAAATATAAATCTGAAAATACCATTAAATATAATAACATGATATATATGTTGTGTACAAGTTGTAATTTTGTACAAGTTATAACATGTACGATTTTTTTGTACAAGTTATAACTTGTACGGACCAAAAATACAAGTTATAACATGTACAATTTTAGCCTGTACATGTTATAACTTGTACAAAATAATGCAAAAAGTCGGGTTTAACTTGTACAACATTTATTTCAAAAGTAGCTACATGAAATAATCATCATTTTAAATAAAAAGATCAATATTGATCAATGTTAACACATATTAACAAAGTTAATAATCTTGTTATATATTTTGACGTATCAAATAAATTAAAATTAACATGATGAAAGGAATAAATGTTTTTTGTTTGTTTTTCTATTTTGGGTTTTGTTTTGTTTTTTTTTGGTTAAAAAGTTGAATCTGATGCATATTTTTTTATATGTAACTGTTTACAACAGCAACATTTTGACAACGTGTTTGGTACATGTCATTCAATTTCTAGAAAAGAATTAAGAATAAATAAGCTCTTACAGACCAAGCTGATAGTACTTTGTTATAAAGGCAACAATGATAAGTATATGACCAAAAAATATCAATACATGTACACCTGTATTCCAATTCTGATCTGATTTTATTCTCTAGATTGCAACAAGAAATATAAAACACTACATGTACATTGTACATCTCAAATCTGTTGAATATGGTTTATGAAATATCTAAATAGGCATTTACATGTTTATGTAAAAATTTAACAAAAATCTGAACGCAAGTACTTCTTTAAAATAACTAATATTTAACCTATGTTACTTGCAAACAAGTGATTTTTAAGACGTGCTTTTTCCGGTCGGTCCACTGTTATGCCTTTTTTCGGTCTATTTTTTAAGTGAGTTTTCTTTGAATTTTGTAATAAAGTTTGCTTAACTGCTCAACTTGGTTTGGCTTTATGACACATTAGTTCCCCAATTTGCAATGGAAGATGATAGTTTTGTGCTGTAAAACCTGCTTTAAACCAGCCTCCATTCCCTTTTGAAATGTCTGTACCAAGTCAGGGTCATTTGTGAATCTACAATAGATTTAGTTTCCCTAGTATGTTTGACATTTGGTATTGATAATCTTTGTTCTCTAATATTGTTGTTAAGTACTTCTTAAAATGATGTTTTGAATTAAGTTTCTAATCCTTGTTTTAGTCAAAAGTGTTAGTATTTTAAAAATATTTTGTATTAAAATATTTTGTACAAGTTAAACCTCATTTTTGTCATTATTTTGTACAAGTTATAACATGTACAGGCTAAAATTGTACATGTTATAACTTGTATTTTTGGTCCATACAAGTTATAACTTGTACAAATATTTTGTACATGTTATAACTTGTACAAAATTACAACTTGTACACAACATATACATAAAAGCGTATGGGCTTGAACATTTTGTTATACAATAAATATAAACTAAAAAATTATATAAAATGTTTAACAAAAATAAATACAAATCTTTTATCTGAACTTATTAAGTTGAATAGAATACATTGTTGAAATCCTATATATCGACTTTAAAAATTTTCAAAATGATGCGAGTAGGTTGGGAATCCTTCCAATTTATTAACTGCTGTTTTTGCCTTTTCTACTTGTAATGTCATGGGAGGAGGCCCACAGCTGAACACACCTACTTGCTTCACCTAAAAAATAAATAAGTTTTCATGACAATTTATTGACCCATCGCATTCTCATTACCTTTATGGTCTTCCATAACTCCGACTAGTGCCTCCTGTCAGAATTTGGAAGACCATAAAGGTTGAAGACTGGCACTGTTCTAGTGGAAAAGATGGTAATCGTACTGGGTCCTCCTGAGTAGCTAACGCTGACGGAGATGTGCCGTGAGCTGGACGACTAATGGCACATATCAAGAATAGGTGCTGCAGAATCATAATGACCTTGAGAAAGAAGTCCGTGATATCAATTTTTTGCTTGATTCATTTAAATTAGAAAACTTATTTAAGCAATTTGTCATATTGTTTTCATAAACTTGTTTTTAAAATTCTACGTATTATCTTTGCATTCAAGAAATCAATCTTAAACAACTGAAAGTTACAATATTAGTATCAGGAATCTCTAACGATTGAGAGGAGAGAAATTACAATATAGTACCGGTACTAAGGAGCATTAAAATATTATAAGCCCAAAAAGACTAAGACAAAATCAGGAAACACAAAAAGGCACGATTCATCATTTTACTAAATAAATCATATTATTTTATTTCAGAACCTTACTGTAGTTTTGTCTGATTATCAGCAGATTAGACAGAGCACATATCACTTGATTTCAAACATCCATCTTAGATTAAAAATAAGCAGAGGTACTAATGAATGGAGTATCCGTTTGTCAAAAGTCCGAAAGGGCAGAGACAAAACCAGTAAAAACCAACAAGAACGGGACAAAAACAGACAACATGTAAAACATGGAAACACATAACTAACTGAATATCAATCAACAACGCGAACTCAAGTCGAAACGAGAGTGAAATCGGGTGTCCTGGAAGAGTAAGGTTGTGGGACGACAATTAAAGGAGACCATGAGGTAAGAATAATATATGATAGTTTTAACATAGATAAATAAATGGATGGTGAAGCCACATTTAAAAGGTAAAAACTAGATAAGAAATATAAAGAAATAAAACCTTTAAAACAAATAAAACAAGAAGAACAAGAGTTTTAACATATACTGTTCTGTTGACTTACACTAGGATGCTCATATTTCAAAGATTTCAAAAAATCTGAAAAATTAGGACGTCCGAAGTGAGTTTTGGCTTCAAGTCCAGTGAACAGACTTTTTCCTGCAATCTTTTGAAAGTGTCTCTCACATATATACTGAAAAAAAAAGAAAGAAGTAAATCTATTAATATGTCATGATAAACAAGAGGCTCCCAGGAGCCTACATCGCTCACCTGGTCTTGATGTCAACTCTATATTTTGTAGAGCTAAATGAGCTGAACATTTAAGCAAGCAACAGTGTTTCTTTATCTACTATAGTTTTCATTCTATAGGCCAAAAACACGAAAAACCGTTATTCTAGGGACCGTAACCCCTATAAGGAGTCATCTGACAACTTCGACCCTGTGGAGATATTTGTAGAGCTAAATGAGCTGAATATTTAAGCAAGCAACAGCTTTTCTCTATCTGCAATAGTTTTCATACTATAGGGCAAAAACATGAAAAAAACCCGCTATTTTTCACCTTTAAGGGGCTGTAACCCCTATAAGGGGTCATCTGACAACTTCGACCCTATGGAGACTTTTGTAGAGCTTAATGAGCTGAACATTTAAGCAAGCAACAGCTTTTCTCTATCTGCAATAGTTTTCATACTATAAGGGCAAAAACATGAAAAAACGCTATTTTTCACCTTTAAGGGGCTGTAACCCCTATAAGGAGTCATTTGACAACTTGGACCAAATGGAGACTTTTGAAGAACTTTTGATGCTGAAGCAATAGGGTGGTATCAGATTTCATCTATCTCTTATACTTTTTGATTTACAAGCCAAAAACAGTAGTCTGACCCCCCTGGTCTATTTTTAGCAACAGCGGCCATATTTTTCGACGAATCAAAAATCCCCACATCAGTTCTGTGGGGGATACCCTAAAGTACTCCAGACCAAATTTGGTTTGAATCTGTGCAGCGGTTTCAGAGGAGAAGAAGTTTGAAGAAAAGTTAACGACGACGACGACGGAAGACGACGACGGACGCCAAGTGATGGCAATAGCTCACATGGCCTTTGGCCAGGTGAGCAAAAAAAAGTAAAACATATGTTTTTTTGGTGGCACAGACAAGAATCACTAAATGCAGTGCAATAGGTATAAAAGTGATTGAATTTTGAAAAAAACTCATTGCATTAAAAATCAAGCAACGAACATTATAAATGAAATCTTATGCATACCCATATGAGACACTTTTCCTAAAATGGTGCATGCATGTGTAATATTTAATTTGGAAAATTTTGAGGCTCTCCCTAATAAAAATTTTATATTTTAAAAACTTTTGAAAATGAAACAATATCTGACTTCAAAACGATAGTCAACATGAAATCTGCCTGTGGAGCAAGCATCTACCCATGCATGTTGTAACATCACTTTCGTGTTGTCAATGATAAATAAGGTAGATAAAGTCTAATTATTGAACAACAACATTAAAAATACTAATCACTAAAATAATTTTTGTTTGTTGGTCTTTTCTTGTCCACTTATTTATATCAGAATTTAACAACGTTGTTGTCTAATTATATCATAACTTACCCACATTGTTGTCTCCTTATAACATAACTTACCTACATGGTGGTCCATTTATATAAATACTTGCCGACATTGTTGTCTACTTATATCAAAACTTACCCACATTGACATGATTGATGTCTACTTATACTTTAACTTACTGTCAGACATTGTTGTCTACTTATATCAAAACTTACCAACATTGTTGTCTACTCATATCATAACTTAATACCAACATTGTTGTCTACTTATATCATAACTTACCAACATTGTCGTCTACTTATATCATAATTTACCATCACTACTGTCTACTAATATCATAACTTACCAACATTGTTGTCTACTTAAATCATAATTTACCATAACTACTGTCTACTAATATCATAACTTACCAACATTGTTGTCTACTTATATCATAATTTACCATAACTACTGTCTACTAATATCATAACTTACCAACATTGTTGTCTATTTATATCATAACTTACCAACATTGTTGTCTACTTATATCATAACTTACCAACATTGTTGTCTACTTATATCATAACTTACCAACATTGTTGTCTATTTATATCATAACTTACCAACATTGTTGTCTACTTATATCATAACTTACCGACATTGTTGTCTACTTATAATTATATCATAACTTACCAACACTGTTGTCTACTTATATCATAACATACCGACAATTATGTCTATACTTATACTTTGACTTACTGACATTGTTGTCTACTTATATCTTAACTTACCGCCATTGTTGTCTATTTTATCATAAATTATCGACATTGTTGTCTAGTATCATAACTTACCAACATAGTGGTTCTAAGATCAAATTTCTGTTGAAATTGTGTGATGAAAATATGAACGGAGACCAGATTCTTCTGATCATTGTTTTCCACCTCTCTAATAATATCAGTCAACCATTCAAATTGTTTTTGCGTTCTAGTGACCCAGAGAAAATAAACCTATAAAATTGTAATAAATTTATTGATAACTGCAATTGAAAATACAAACATGAAAATTGAATACGTATGTGGGTCCTTATTTTTATATTATAGACTACCCACATTAACAGTGGTTGTCATGAGTGACATATATACAATTATACGTGTACATGTACATCATGGTATGAGCAAATAGCACATTAGAATCGCATCGACCAATTTCCGATTAGTTTACTGCTATCTGTTATCGGGGTTTATTAAAGTTCCTGTTATTTTCTATAAGAAAAACAAGTTACTGTTAAGACATTTTGGAATTCCTTTGCCCGTCCTCTTCAACTGCAATTAGCTTTTCATTGAAACACACTCAAATGAACATAAGTCAATAATGCTTTTATCCTAGCTAGATATATGTATTTAGCAAAATTACCTTTTGACATGGAAATTTAACATGTGATCGTGATCTCTGTACAATGTCCTTCAATATAGAGGCAAATGGGGTAACACCAATGCCCCCACCAACAAGTACAGCTACGGGGTATTTGTACCAATCCTGGTGGCCTTCACCAAACGGACCATCAACATACAGCTAAAATATAAACGAACTTAACCTAATTACAACAAAAATGTTTGTATTCATACACATAACACTTTGTGTTTAGAATTATTACATTTTTGTTCATTTTGGGTGCCTAATAGTCAATTGTACCCAAAGAATATCATACCTTTTCTGACTTTGTTTCCAATACACGATATGGACATTTTCCCACTAACTTTAGTTTTTCGACAAACGTTTCTTACCATCATTTAAAACATATCGACAACTCTAGAAACTGTTTCTATTAAAAAAAAACTTTAAAAAGATAGCCTTCTTATAGTCATACTGTATAATATGATCCTGAAGGTATCGACCTTACCAATACCCTTACCTAAGTGTTAAGCACTATCACACAAGAGTAGCTCAATATGCCCCATTACATTATATGGTCAGGCCATAATATATAAAACTGCAACATTTCCTTACCGGTGGGAACCTTTCACCCTCTTGTATATTGTTAGCGTCGTAAACCCGCCTCAAATTTGTAGTCCATGGGCCTACAGCTCTGATGTGTAGGCTTAGGAAGTCTTCATGGGGAGCAGAAGTAAGCGTGAATGGGTGATATTCTGAATCGCCTAAAGCAAGAGATGCAATCCGAACCCACTGCCCTGATTTGTATTCAAAATTCAATGGTCTTCTGAATTTTAATGCTGTGACATCTACAAACCGAATAAAACTTATTAATATTATATGTCTGTCAAATTGGTATTTCTTTATATGACCAGATAATCATAATTACAACAAAGTTCCAGGCAACAAATTTTGCTACACCTGACAAGCATTACTTTCGTCTATTCAAGACTCATCAGAGGCGCTCTACCCAAATTACACGAACTGACGGAAAAGTTTGACAATTTCTTATGATTTAGTACATTATTATGGTGCTAGTCCATGTTTATTGCTTTACTGCCTGTTGCCTCGTGTACCTGTGGTAGACGATAAAATATATATAATGTTAGTTTAAACATGGGAAAAGACAAACATCGTGTTAATCTTCAATCAGTATAAACTTTGATAATTCTCAATTTAAAACAGTTTTGTTAAAGAGATTTTAATTACATGATTGGGTATAAATTACATTTTTAAAGAACCGCAAGTTTTTGCAACATTGCACATATTTAAAAAAACTATTTTTTTATACCTGAAGGAAGAAGCTCAGCCTGTTTCACTTCTATCAAAATCTGGTTCCTGCTAAGACTGAATAGTTTGTCAATGACAAACAACACAAGTGGTCCAAGTAGATAATAATGTGTAAGTGGGTTTTGCACAAGTCTTCCCAACCCATGCATGATGAGGAAGATATACAGTAAAATGTAGAAGCTATGTGTAATCCAGAACGCTCGGAAGAGATTTCGTCTGGCAAATGGCATGGCAAATACATACATAACTATTACAATGAGAGTTAGTATGATGCCTGTCATTCCTGAAATTATATGGATATAAAAATTATTTTTTTTTACTATCAGTAACAGTTAAACTATTTGCAATAACAAATACATTTTTAAAGTTAGATTTTTATCAAATAACTTCATATACGTCATGTACGTTTAAATTTTGTACTTAGACAAAATGAAACATTTAGATTTGTTGTGTTTTGGCACGTCCAACTGATTGCTGTATGTAGCCATGTCCTGTTGATACTCATAAAACTAATAATTTTTCTTGTCAAGTGTTTTGAATGGTATGAATATTACTATAATTGCATTTCATTGCTTTCTGGCACATTGAATGTAAATAACTTTTGAATCTCGAAATGGGTTATTCTGTAAAAATGTGATTTAATAACAATTATAGATAGTATCCTTAAGAAAAGATTAAATCTGGGTCACGTAAAGCATTTTTTGATTTTTTTGTGCTGGTGTTATCCTAAAATAGACCATATTTTATATTACTGTTTTGAATTCAATTTTCATTCCTTCTTTAAAGGTTTATGATTTTTTTTGGTTTCAGATTACTTAATTTCCACTTAATATTGAAACATTTGACAATGAACGACGCTAGCTTTGAATTGTGCATTAAATATCACCTGAATAATTGTTTTATTAAGGTATTCATGAAAAAAAATAGTCGATCAAGTCCCATAACTCCTATAAAATTTGTTGTATCAAAATGCCGGCGTGATATGATCAACTACTACGTATCATGACAAACAATCCTAGAAAATTTCATCAAAATCCGTTGAGCAGTCTCGAAGCAGTTGCCCTCACAACAGTGTGACGGATGCACAGACGGACGGACAAGGACCATCACATCTTTTCTTAAATTTCATACTGTCATCTTCAGTACTGTCTATTAAGTATATCTATCAAATTTGTTTGTTGTACTAGTACATGTGACTCTGAAAATGTTATAACAATTTAGTTTTGTCTCTTTTCACAAATACAGTTGTAAGAGCCCATTATTTATAATTCTAATTGGATATTACGAAAGTAACTATGAGCTTGCAATTCAAAATTTTCTAGTAAGCATTTGTCAATTTTATCTTAATCACTTTAGAAAAACATACACAAACCAACATTTACAATAAAATAGACATTTTCATTTGTTCTAATAAAACGATGTAACTAATTCAGTCATCAGTCATTCAGCTATGCATTTAAATAAAACAAATCATCGTTTTGATTTATTGCTCATATTTAATATATTAATAACAATTAACCTTAAACAGTTAAAGTGCCAACAAACTATATTATGTTTAATCAAATTCAAGGCAACCTTTTTACCCTTTACGCATTTTGAATACTGTTTTTTTTTTTCATTCTTAACTTTGCTGGGGTGGATTTGGGGTATCAGTGGCATATCTAAGGTCGAAAAATAAAATGGTGGGATATATAGGAAACAATTAAAAAGAAAGAAAAAAATAATTGTTTAGAAGGTAAAACCACATTTAAAAGGTAAAATCCAAATAAATAAATCGCAATAAAAGGTGAAAAGGTAAACAATACAGTGATAAAAAGGTGCCCAAATTTTCGCAATAAAAGGAAAAAGTTGACACATCATCTGACGAAAACTGAATAACAAGTAATAAAATAATTGTTTAGAACAATTAAAGCATGCCCCCTGTCTTTTCGAAATTTCTTAATCTGCCACTTTTCATGTCATAGTTTTAATCGTATTATTAATCTTCGTAAACCTTTCTGTAAATATGAGAAAATAAAATGTTGATTTTTGGCCGGATTTCACTAGTGAAAATCCGGGTTATAAAATGGTGAATGTTGGGCGGGCGGGGAAAATACTTTCGTAACAGTTTCATCAGCAACTACTTATCAAAGCCTCTTGATATTTGGTATGCAGCATCAGTATGGGCTCCCATAAGGTGGGGTTCGATTTCAGGTCTGTCGCTCACCTACTTCCTGTTTACCGACTTAGTTAATTTTTGACATAAATGTCCAATTATAGAAAATTTTCGTAACAGTTTTCTCAGCAACTACTAATCACAGCCTCTAGATATTGGGTATGTAGCATCAGCATGGGCTCCCATAAGGTGGTATTTGATTTCAGGTCTGTCTCTCACCTACTTCCTGTTTACCGACTTAGTTAATTTTTAAGATAAATGTCCAATTATAGAAAATTTTCGTAACAGTTTTCTCAGCAACTACTAATTACAGCCTCTTGATATTTGGTATGCAGCATCAGTATGAGTTCCCATAAGGTGGGATTCGATTTCAGGTCTGTCGCTCATCTACTTCCTGTTTACCGACTTAGTTAATTTTTGACATAAATGTCCAATAATAGAAAAAAATTGTAACAGTTTTCTCGGCAACTACTTATCTCAGCTTCTTGATTCAACATGGGCTCCCATAAGGTGGGATCTTATTTCAGGTCTGTGGCTCATATACTTCCTTTGAAACGAAATCCGGCCATTTCTGTCTTTGACCCATTTCTATTTAAACACATCAAAATTTTCAAACTTACCATAACTGATTTAGATTTCAACTCACACATGTTATAGTGGTCAATGTTTTTCATTTCAGGTTAACAAAAACTTACCTGTTATGGTATTGAATGCCCAGTAATGAAAAGATGCCAAGACATGTGTTCTGTTGAAGGTAAAACAAAAACATAATCATACCTCAATAGTTGACTTTTGAGTAAAACTTGCTTTTATAAATTTGCGTTCTTAATATATCCGTGTAGAATATAGGATTTTCGGTTGAGTCAAGTTTTCCCATTATACTCTAACAAAATAACCATCGATGTACTTATTGTTTTCTTCTTATTTAAAAAAAAAATCAAAAGCTTATATAACATATTTTAGGATGGTCACGACACACAATAACTGAAACCTTTCAAAATCCAGAAAAGTTGTATTAGAAATATGTACACACATAGTAAAAAAAACTAATCTAATAGGTCCTACTTGAAACATACATTTTCTACCAAGTTGGTTCGGATAAGGTCTACATAGAGTTCTAAATTTTTATCAATAAGCAATAGTTAACCATCATCATCTGTATAAACATGTTGTTCTGTTAATATACCGAAACAATTGAATTCTAAATATTTAACAATTTAGTAGTTGTTTATTACTTACGCTCTGAAATATTCTCTAAAGTAACAATTAGCATCCGATGATGGCTGTGTGCAAATGTGGTACAAATTGATCCCATGACCAACACAATGCACCACTGTAAAAATATAGACATTTAGACATTGTCAGTCCTTCTTTAAAGCAAAAAGTAAAGAAGTAAAGAAGTATTTTTGTACACCAACTATATTAATACAATATGAAACTGCTACAAAATGAAACCAGCCAACATCTACAACATAGATGCAATATAACGTTAAATACTCCTGTCGAAGCCAGCTTATTATAATCAAAAACAGCCTGCAGTTATTATAAACTAAATTCATATAGATAAGAGAAACCTCTTCCCACAAAACATTAAAATATATTCAAGAACCTACTACATTTTAAATATGTTACCACAGTCAGTAACACCCGATCAAGCGGTTGGTGGTCCACGCTGTGCTAAACCATAAAACATGTAATTTTTAGACTTTTCCACAATAATGAACAAGACGCAATCAAATCAATGCCCTATGGTTTCATTATTTTAGCATTTCATAACAAGGACAAACCTGAATCTTTTAAATGTTGTTTTTGTCTGCCTTTATTAATTACGCATTTAGATTTTAAAAAGTGACGATAGCTTGGTACTTTTGTTTGTTTTGAACTTCCATGCAAATGTACAAATATACACAAAAGGTGGTCCAAAAGAGCTTGATGGCGACATGCTGTTTAATTCGAGATAAATCCTCATTTCAGTCATATAACAAAAGTAATTGGGAGTAAAAACAACACGCATTCTTAACTTATAAAACAATCAAAAAGCCACATTTACATCAACCACTATTCTTGTATATAACAAAATAGGACAGGAACATAAAAGGCCTGAAAACAAAAATGTGACATACCAGTGAACAACAATGCAACAGCTGCAATAAACTTATGCATTGCATGTGCAGAATCGAATGGGATGAATCGATGAAGAAAGGTTTCTCTGAGAAACGTGATTGTGTTTCTGCTCATGGTCACCAATAAGCAAGAATAGGTCCACATCATTACACTGGCAGCTCCACGCGTGATAGTCACACCATAACCAGCTATTCTACGTAATCCACCATGCTCTCGGTCGATAGAATAATCTAAAACAAAATCACCATTACTAATAAATCAATAAGAATTAAAAAAAACCAAAGAAATACTGATTTAAGACAGAAGTTAATTTAATTTAAAAGTTTAGCCGAAGACCAAATAAATACTGAAATTTTATGACTGATTTACAAGACAGCTGAAGAAGGGAGAAAGCCATTACAAATACACATCAACCAAAAAAGGTGATCTATATATCGCGATATCCATTGCCTGTGTGTATATTTTTGCACTTGTTATATTCAATTTCAAATAGTGTCATCAGATTCCCTTATTCACCTCAATTTATTTGCGGCTATTCTAATGACCAAGTGGTATCAAGTTTCATTACCTTATGGCACTAAGTTAAATTGACTAGAACCGGGTTTTTTTCACCATCAACTTACAGTATGCTCGTTCCACAAATATACCAACAGTTACCAAACAATACAGTGTCAACCAGAAAATCTGTAGGCGGTAGTTTTCGACAAAACTTGTGAACTCGTATAGCTTTTGTTGAACCATTGTCTTGGGATATTCCTTTTCCTTTGTTGTTACTTTGACTCTTGATTTTCTGGTGTCTCCTTTTCTATTTATATTTCTAGAATGTCAAAAACATGAACAAATAATAATTTTAAATACTAAATACTTGAAAATCAAGTTTACTACAAATTTGAATTTGTACCTCGAGCTATCGAAACAATTATTGGTTTGAATTTCTAAATATCATTATTTCTTGAAGAGTCATAGTTTTATTAAAAGATGGGTGCAATTGAAGAAGTATTATTTTTCTTAAATCTTTTTTAGGCAATTGGACATCTGAAATGTAAAAAAAAATAAGTTCAAGAATATAACATTTTCAAATTAATTTAAAACCAAGCAACAAATAGCATAGCAATATACATGGTATATGATGCTCCGCGAAATTAATAAAAACTGTTTAAATTTAATAATGTCATAAACATTATCATCTTGGCAGTGCAAAAGCTGTAAAAAATGATTCATGATGAGCACCCATATTAATAAACAACATAAAAATATTAGATCTGCGTGTTTCAAAGTACATTCAAAAGGTAAAAAAATAAAAACAGTGGCTATAATCACCCCTAGTAAGGTGAATTCACGACGATCAGGAAAGTCCAGTGAAGGATTCACGTAATGTTGTATTTGGTGGGTTAAAAGCGTCCCTTTTTCGATCAATATTGTTTACAAAACACACATACAATGCACACCTGAGCATTGTAAATAAGCATAAACCTATGTATTATTTATATTTTTTTATAATTTACATTTTTGTATTGATTTCAATAAAATGTGAAAGTTTGGTTAATCTATGAATAATGGCTTAAAAGTTATGACTAAAAAGGTTATACATTTTATAACTCTAAATAAAAAAAAACCAACACATTTCAAACTTATGATAAAGCATGCAATGTGTACCCACGTTCTTTTTAAATCGTTTTAAATTAAAACATGCAACGAGAGTACTGCCAACTGTTTAAGAAAATCAAATTAGTAAACACATCAAACCGGTAATTTGTCTTACGATTTTAGAGGATTCAGTTTTGTTCAGTTATAGACTTCTGTTTTGGTAAATTGTGGATACTGTTTTGTCGGGTTATATCATACATTTTTATGGTTATTTACATAAGATTGCGTAATTATAAGTAGCATAATTGACAATTTTACTGTAACTCATTTCGTGTTATCCAGGAACAAACAGAATTCGTTAATTCGGATATCATGCATGCTTACATTCCAAATTTTGTACTTGTTATATGCTTACAACCTTTTGGGTAAAATTTGCATTAATAAAGCTATAATAGATTAATTTCTTCATTCATACGAAGCAGACTTCTTACAATCACTTCTAGACAAAAAAAGATCGTAGACTAGCTCTCTCTTTTAACTTCACTTTCCGTTACATTGATGATGTCCTTTCACTGAACGATTCTCAATGCTCATTTATCGTCAGAAATTTGAGATAAATCTAAATCTCGAAATAAACTCCAATGGAAAACTTTTAACAAAACTCTTTAAAAAAACGTAATGACTTCAATAAATATTCAAATCGTCAACTTTTATACTCCTTGTGTAGCAAAATTCCATTTACTCCAGCAAATGGAGTTTAAGTTCCACAATTGATTCATTACTCGAGAGCTTGCGGTAATATTACATCGATTTCCTTGGCAGAGCGTCACACATATGACACAAAAAGTGCTAACACAGGGTTATGTTGCTCCTTGATTGCTGTCTTGACTCAAGAAATTAACGGAAGACATTATGAGCTCAAAAACAAATATGGGATTTCTCTCTTTCAGATGAGTACAAATGTTGGGTTGTCATAGGGTTTTGTTAAATCTTCCTTTACCGGAATCGACACGCTGAATTTGAAGTTGGCAGTGCGACGAATGTTAAATAGCATGCATACAGGAACTGCTTACTTTTCCAGAGCGCACGAGTTCACTTTCGTTCGACTTGAGTTTGCGTCGTTGATAACTGTTTTGTTGATTTTGTGTTTGTTTAATGTTTTGTGTTTCTTCGTGCTGTTCACGTTCATGTTTTCTGATTTTGTCATTGCCCTTTTTGACTTTTAACACTCGAATGCCCTACTTGATTTTTGTCAAAATACTTGGAGTTTTTGCAAATACTTATAAGTAAGAATTAAATTAATATGACCCTAAAATATCTTAAAATGCTCCTAAAACGTATCTTAATTTAATGTTTGAATCAAATGGAATTAAATGCCTCATCTCAGATTTTTCTAGATCTGGAAGGGGGTGCATCTACATGCAGTCTCATTTTTGAAACGAACCTGCATTACCAATAACTGTGAATTGGTTGCCCTTATATTCCTGCAAACAGACACATTTCATTTCGTTACAGTATTTACTATTTTCGAATTGCAAAACCTCCGTGCGGGTCCCGGGTGGCAAATAGGCCCGTAGCAGCGCTTTAGCTTATCGGTAAACGTCCACTAAAAATCGCTCAGAAACCCTTCGTCGCGTCAGGCCGCTTTGCCCAAATAGCGACTGGGATGTGTGCCCAAAGTGGTTGAATGGTGCGCCATTCATAATGAATGCCGGGGTCGTCAGGCTATAATGCGGATAACCTGACCGTAAACCATAGTGGTGCACCGTGTTGGAAAAAAATAACCCAGCTGCAGATGGATCCCCATGTAGGAGGCTTAATTGTCCGTCCAGGTTACCCATAAATCCTTTTTCCAATGGCAGTCAAAAACTATCCCTGCTGATTGGCCTGATGTCCCCATTGTCTAATTCATCATCATTTCATGTTCATTGTTGTACATCTCCCGAGAGTTCGAAGTAAAGGCAAAACTTACTAACTTACTAATGAATTAAAAAAAACGGGATGGGGGATTTATTTATAGATAAATGAGTTGGTGCTTCCGTAATTTGAGACCCATGCTTGATATCTGAGGTGCACTTTTTCGGGGGAGGGGTTTGGCCTGCATGGCAGGGCGGGCATTAAGTGTTACTTTGCAAGCGGTGGCGACGACGGCGTCGGCGTTTAATGCTATCAATTTTTCAGTGTTTGAGTTATATGAGCACTTTATGTTGACGAAAGTTGGTATGCATATGCCCCAGTAAAGTAGCTTTGGTTTTGTTTTAGAATTTAATAGAAGTTCTTGCACAAGATCGGGTTTGCTTGAAACACATTTATCCTCAAAACAAAGAAAGATTCTTTCTGTCCGTTCGACTAGTTGACCGAGACATTTAGGACCGCCCATAAACTACAAAATTAAGCGCTTATGAAACAATTTGTTAAAAACTTACAAAACCTTAAGGTTTCCAGAAATTTGTATCTCATTTCTCGTCAGGCGTAGCAAAATTTATTTTCTGGAACTTTGCTGTAATTTCTATTTCAGATGGATATGAGTAAGAGAAAACTCAAAAGAGATGAGAAATGTATCAAAAATCATTTTGCATTCGCTTGTAAGACAATAAATTTTAAGATGAAATGGTAGAATTTCTGAAATTTTCTATAACCGTTGGTATAGGGATAATAAACTCTTAATGATCTTTTTCGCTTTCGAGCATATCTAGAAATTCAACCAAATATGCAAAGCCTTGATTGATGTACATATTGATTGTATTATTTTCGCTAATAATAAGCATCTTATGTTTAACACAAACCTTTGATTGGTCTTGTCTTATTCAATTTTGTCAAACTATATTTTGTCTCTAATGAGTCTTTTAACAATATTTTAGTTTCTTAATGTGGATATTTAACTTACCATTTTAAGCATGACTATGATTATCTTAAGTTATACAGCATTTGCCCACAGATATTAATACATATAAATTTAAATGTTTTTTTTAACCGATACTGAACCAAACTCCGTGCATTACCAGAACAGAATCCTCTTATTACCAGAACATTATCCGCCAATTTTTACATCTATTTTTTTAAGGTATACTATTTTTTTTTCAATACAAATTTCAACTTGTCTCTAGTACGTATAATAGTCTTGCTTTGATGAAAAATATAGACACTTTAAGCAAACAAAAACACAACTATCTGATGTTATAGTTTTCGTCATGAACATAATTCAACCTTGACGTTTTTCGTGAACTGTAACTTTATTTCAAAACAGATTTGTATATGCTTTTACGACTTTTTAGTTTTTTGTGGTACAAATAAAGAGACGGGGTTAAATTGATCATTTACCTTTCGAAAGACATTAATTTTGCAACAAAACAAAGTTGTTTACTTTTTTATTTAACCCGACAAAACTGAATCGTCTTACCAAATACAACTTTACGTGAATCCTTCACTGGACTTTCCTGTTCGTCGTGAATCCACCTTACTAGGGGTGATAATGTATTTCAAAATGCTGAAATCACTGATCATTTCACTATTCACACATACTCGTGAAACATTAAATTTGCGTGTTACATTCAACTGTCATTCTAAAAATCATTATCAAAAGCAAAAAAACCCCAACCCTATTACCAAGACACACTTTAGAATATAAGTACATTCCACTTGTTATTTCACTCGGAGATTGAGTGAATAATACCTTTCTGTGGATTCCTTTGACTTTTCGTTTCTTCTATAAGCATAACAATTACAATCATGACAAGTAATGAAATTTAAAAAAAAACAAAAATATATCTCGCCAAAATAGATGGAACACAAGTCTACAATACAGACATATGTGTATAAAAAGATATATATATACTGAAACAAACTTAACGAAGCCCTTCTTTTCCACATGAGGCTGTGCTATGGTTCAATTTGGTTTAATTGGCATTTTTGATTATTTTCTTAAATTTTCTTTTTTGTTTTGGTACATTACTCATGTTACTTTCCACGGAATTAACCTTGATACACCGTTGATAGATGCCCATTATTAGAATGAAATTAAAGTACTATCAATGGAAAATTACAAACTCAAATATTTGATCAACGGGATGACTTGTCCTTTCATATTGTTAATTTTCCGTTTCAAGAGGGAGAAGTACCATTTATTCCGTCGTACTGAGTTTATATTTCACAGTTGGTAAGATATGCTCGGATCTGCAGTGGTGTATCTGATTTTAATGATAAAAACCGGTTTATTAAATTACTAAAACGAGATATCGTTACCACAACTAAGTAAAATGGTTAACTAAGTTTATCCTAAATATCTAAACTTTATTGAAAAAATTAACTGTACACACACGTTCATTTTTTTTTTGTAAAGGTAATATCCCATCCCTGTTTCTATTGTAATGTTGTTTATAAAGCAAACAGTTCAAAACACATACCTGTGAAAATGAAAAACTGGCCTTAATCTTTATTGAGTAAAAGTTATGAAATGTACATTTGAGTGAAATCTTTGACTTTTTTTGGTAGAAATATCGATAATTTAATACTGACTTTAAAAAGTTAATTGGCTTTTCATACTTATGTCATTTTTTAGCATTACAGCAACCAAGTGTGTCGGTTTTGTGGGATGATACATTACATTATCATTAATTGCTTGACGTGTTTTGTTCGATTTAAAATCGAAATACTTGATTTTTTGCACCAGCTTAGCTAGCTGAAAGTAACTTCGAGTGTTTTCAAGAGAGCACCTCAACGTCCCATTCCTTTCCTATTGCACTTTTGCCTCTTTTTCTCTCTTGCAAAATTGTACTTCTATCTATTTGGTTTTTTTTACTGTGTGTTCGTTTGTGCTTTGTTATTTATTATCAATAGGGGGAAGTTTGGGTACAAAAACTCGACTAGTTTTTCCTCCCACATTTTGACGTGTTATGTTCAATTTAGAATCAAAATACTTGATTTTTTTGCACCAGCTTAGCTAGCTGAAAGTAACTTCGAGTGTTCTCAAGAGAGCATCTCGACGTCCCATTCCTTTCTTATTGCCCTTCTGTCCTTTTTTCCCTTGTTAAAATTGACTTCTATCGATTTGGTTTTTTTTACTGTGTGTTAGTTTGTGCTTTGTTATTTATTATCAACAGGGTAAGTTTGGGCCCCAAAACTAGTTTTACCCACTCACATTTTAAATGTACCAGTTCTAAGCCAGGAATCATTATCAAAGCTGATGTTTTACTTCGTCTAAATTATGTGTTTTGTTGTTTTGTCAAGAAGGGGGTCTATCATTGACACTTTAGGATTGTATTTGAATAATATGTAGTTTATTTTCAATTCAGGGCCAATTGCAAAACAGCGAGAAGTGACCACTGGTCACATTGTAGACGGCTGGCTGTTTTCAGTTGTGGATGGTTTTAATTATCGTTAACATTGTAGGTAATGTACACTTATTCCTCATCTCATTATCTTCTATATTCATTTTGATAATTTCAAAAACGTAAAAATTATATATTTTTTTGTAAGCATAGCAATACACCTTACATATTTGAAGAGAAGCAATATCTACTTATGCGGTGTGTAAATACTATAAATGGACATAAATACAAATAAAACGCTATCTTTACAAATATCAAGTGAGTAAGATGAGTTTATGCCCTAGCAACCCTATGTAGTGGATATAAGAGCAATGAACTTGAAAAAAATGAATAAAAATGAACATGAAATGATGATTATTAGAAATATGGCTGTTGGATGGAAAAGAAAGCAATAGTAAATTCAGAAGACCGTGGGAAAAAGAGGAAAAGTGGGTAGGTGTACTACTTGGCGGTCCAGATTAGAAAGCCTACATTATAGAACGTATTTACATGTTTACGGAAACATTTGGAAAGACTTATAAATGTTGAGGTGTGGGTTCCGGTGGAAAATAGGCCCCATAGTATTGCGAAGCTTGCCGGAAAAAAATCTACCACACACAACTGTAACCAGGTAAGGACCGTTTTGTCCACATAAAATCTGGGATGTGCCCTTGGCGAATTAATTTGGTAGCATTGTCATAATTTATACTAGAGTTATCACTCTATCATGCGGAAAACCTGGCCGTTTTGTCCACATAAAAGACTGGGATGTGCCATTGGCGAATGAATTTGATAGCATTGTCATAATTAATGCCAGAGTTATCACTCTATAATGCGGAAAACCTGACCGCAAATCATAGTGGTGCAACGTAAAGTTCCTAGCTCGTTAAAGAACCATGCTGCAGGTCTCGATAAGAGTAGGACGCGTAGGATAGCCATGGACGAGGTAACAGTGTCCAATTCCTTTTCCAGTGGCAGTCAAAACTAGCCTTGTGTCTTCACTCCTCCACTTCATCATCATTTCAAGTTCATTTTATCACCTCTCTCATGTTCATATCCCTGATACAGCTGAAGTCGAGCTGCTTGGGGGCATAGTAATAACCAACTTAACATCTTTAACTAACCAATTCATAACAACAGTATACAACTGGAAAAATTGCACGCGCAAATTTAATCAACGGGCATTAGTTAAATTTCGATGCGAGTTTTTCTGCTATTTCATTTCTAAATTGTCATGGTAGAAACAGCTTCACCTTCACACATTGTCATGGATTAAATGATTTCTCTCCCCTCGATAGGTTTTCTTTTTATTTTAACAGGCTCGTATGCTGAAATTTGAAAAATAATTAACAAGTTTGGTGAAGAAATCACTGAATGCATTCCTTACTGAAGAAGAACCATACCTATGATTACATTTTGTTTAAGGTTAAATAATAGACACAACACTAGTCTTGACATGCCACCTGACATGCCACTAAAGATTCCTCAACATTTCCCTTGTCATACCTGAAGTCTGTTTTAAATCATTCACTTGGCATTTCTGTACTATTGATACTTTCGGAAATGTCCATCAATTTTCTTAAATTTACTCTTTTTATGTTAAGTACAGTCAATTTCTGTTCATTCCAAATGAGTTTTGAAATAATCATGATTTTGTCGAAAGATTAATATCTATTCACATATTTGTGTTGAATATTAATTTTTCATCTAACGTACATATACAGAGAAGCAGTAACTACTTGTATAGTGTGATTTATACTATAAATGGGCATAAATATGATTACAAAATAATACAACACTATCTTTACTACGAAGGTATACATTATTTAATGTTTATAAGTGTATTATTAAAAAAGTAACAAATGTTGATTTGTTTGATTAATCATCAACATTTGTTGCTCCTTAAGCTGTTTTCTACGCATATTATATAAAGCAAAAAACAATATTTCATTTAAAAGTAATTTCTAAGATTTGCAAAAATACTTACACACTTGATAAAAAGAAATTACAGATTGTTAATCCATTAAATTAGTATAACAGTATATGCTTACTGTAAGTTTGTTTTTGTTTTAGTATTACACGTGCTTTCAGACTTTGTGTGTCTTTTTGTCATTTATAAAATTAACATATAAAATACTTAAATAAATAAGTATTAAAATACAGTTTTTAGATATTAATTTTCATAACTTATTATTTCAATATTTTGTACATTTATAGCTACAACAATATATTATACATATACAAAACCTACTTGTAGCTTTTCACGAATGTTTTTCTTCTCTGATCAAATCCAGTTCTAGGCTTAGCACCAGCAACTCCGTCAGCTACAGAAAAGAAAAAAATGTATAAATATACCGAAAATATATAGTGTACTAAATTTAAATACTGATTGGTATGTTGCTTTCAAAACAACAAATTGAACACACCTTTGTCTTGGTATTATGGACGCAAAAATAGTCAAAACAATGAAACTTTCCTATAAAGTATTAATTAAAAGTAAGATATACTGTCTAAGGATAATAAAACAAAACACTTAATCTAGTTCATATGGACAAGAATTTATCTAAGTTTCATCCATACTATAATTTTAAAACCAGATAAAACAACAAATTCTTGTTTATTTTAAGTGATCGATCTTGGCTGACACTAGATCCGTTTATTTTAGTTGAAAGTTAACACATTTACTCACATGTTATATTCAATGTTGCATTTTGCAATGTACTGCCATACTCATCGGAAGCAAATATTTTGCTGAAACTTTCAAAACCAATCTTTTCTGCAGGTGTAAGACCAGCAGATGAGTACATTGTATCCACAAGTTTATCCAAATCTTTTTGGTCTATCGAAGTGTCAGAAAGGTCTAGCAACGATCTAGGGAAGTAAGAACATACAAATAAAAAAATAATAAAAAAATAAGGCTTTTCACTCTGGTAGATTTTGGTTTTACTATTCTATGATCTTCATATTCATAAAATGTTTGGCAATTTCAAGTGGTTGGGAAGAGCGCCTCTGATGAAAGGCGTGTCAGGTGAAGCAAAATGTTTTGCTTGGAACTTTGTTGTAACTTGTATCTCAATAGACAATAATATGTAAAAGATCACGATTTTCCAACATTTAAGGTTAAAAACTGTTAAGAAATATAATAATTTTTTTGTGCTTTTCACCTCGAATTGATTGAAACAAATGCTGATAGCAAGATATTTTCATGAATAATATACATATTCAGTATGACTGATTGTATATTCTTTATTGACACCCATTTTGATGCTTTATATTTTGAAGATTGCAAAAAAGTATTAAAAACGGATCCCATTGTCAAAACTTACTTTAACATCTTACAAAAGTCAGCCCTTGTAAGATGCCCTTGTCGTTTTATGTCATACATATTAAAGATCATTCTTGCTTTTTCTTCAGCATCACCTTGAACAAAAATAAAGATAAAGATCAAGAAAGAGGAAATGTCAAAGTATACAGCAAGAAGAACAACAGGTAATAATATACATGATTAAAAACAGTACAACACTTCTGACCACGTGTTAGCATTTATTCAAAAAGGTCTCTTTTTTCATTTGTGACGTAAGGATTCAATAAAAATTATCTGCAGTGAAATGTTGTACGAGTAACTTTAGCTAGATAAGCAATCCCAATAAAAATAACAAAACGGATATTAAAACAGATAATTTGGTTATGCTGCATATGCATAATTATTCTTTATGCAAGAGGATCATACACAAAAAAAAACAAAAAGGAATTATCTGTTAAACAGACCGCAAAACAATTTCTATGCAATAACCACTCTCTCTAAATCACTTTGAATAATACGTACCGCCAGCTAGAATTTGGAACAAATCAAGAAACTCTTCAAAACCCACGAACCCATTCCGGTCCTTATCGACCATAAGAAACATATTTCGTACGAACACAGATGTGGGTTTCAGACCAAGAGATTCCGAAAATTCTGTTCTGGTAAGTTGAATGTTTCTGATCTTGTTTAGTTCATCTAACTGAAGATCATGTCCAATTTCACTCTTAAACATTGAACCCTTAAACGCCTGGAATATATATATATATATATCAGAAATACTAAAATTAAAGTGGTCATGTTGTTTTTTTTTGTTGTGTTTGCTTTGTTTAATCGGATGAGCCTCTTGGATTTGTTTGTTTAGGATCCCTTAGGATCTCAAATGCCTTTTCGCTCCTGTGGTCCTTAAATATTAAGTCATTGCTGTTAAGTTTGAGTTCTTGGTGTATTTCCGTATATCTATATTCTGCTGAATTATCTGTCATGAAAACGGCTTACATGAAGTAATATAGATATCTTTTTAGTGTTTGAGTGTGTTTCATCACGCTTAAAATTCCTTTCAGAGCAACATTCATATTTATACAAAATGGCAATTTATCACTGGTAAGCATACATATTTAATAAAAAACATTCATATTGAAGCATCAAATGGAGGTTATAACTACATTGTAATTTGAACCTTAATGAAATAAAGCTAAAAGAAAATACACATGCATATATATATTTCATAAACTTTTTCGTTTTTTTAGCACAATGGTTATTCGACAAGAGTCTGTTTGGCACTCCTCAATATGAAATATATCAGATGGTTGTATACTTTATCAACGAACCTGCAAGCAAACCACCCGGAAGAAGGTATCTAGGAGCACTTGTCGTTTTTCTTTGGTATTTGCATCAGTCATGATAACTTTCTCTGTAAACTGCGAGTGCTTTTCTTTGTTGATTTGCAAATCTTGTAGAAAAGCGTCAATGTTCATGACAAAGGCATGCCTTTCATCACTATCATTAAATTTCAAAATCTGAAAGGAAACATTTGTACAAAGTACATGCAACATCACCAATTAGCTGCAGAATTACAATTTAAGAAATGTTTTGAAGAGTGCCCGTGGCGAATAGGCCCGTAGCAACGCTAAGCTTGTCTGTAAAAGTCCACTAAAGAGCGCTTAGAAACCTGACGTGCGTCGGGCCGCTTTGCCCATAATGGGACAACCTTGTCATATTGAATGATGGGGTCGTCAGGCTATAGCTATAATGCGGAAAACATGACAACCGCAAACCACAGTGGTACACTGTATTGGGAAAATGTCGCGTTCCTCGCACGTTAAAGACACTGCTGCATGTCTCGGTAAGAGGAGGACCCAAAGGATGACTGTAATTACTGTAATATAATCCCAAGCAGTACGATTGCGGCTAATATACATAACCATTTAAGTTCATTTTATTACTCTTTCATGTTCACCTCAATATATTTTAAGTAAAAATAAGGAATTAAGTGTTGTTATAATTATTTTTATTAACTAAATAAAATAGTTGTAATGGTATTACAAGGTTGTTGTACAATGAAAACATGGAATTCCACCGAACTATTACTTTAAAAATTTTAATTAAAACTGAGGTTTCTAATGATACAGATTATCCTTCTCGTTTGAGTTTTATTTAAATATTTACTGGAAAATATAGGGAAAATATTGTAATAAAAAACGTAAATAAAAGACTAATGACTGTCAAAGTTTTAACCTCTTGTCTTGAAGGTCTACCGATTTTGACTTTGCATTTCGGACTGATAACATTTGAATGCCACATTGGTACTTAATGGCCCCTTAAGTACATGTAGCACAAGACTGCATACATGTATAACTATGCTGTTGGCGTACCTACCAAGTCAATTTCTCCTGGTAATCTTATGGAGATCATTCTTCCTTCATTGTCATTGGCCAATCTATAATGAACTTTCTGAGCTTTGCCCTCGATGCGTCTAAGGTCAAGCATTCTTAGTGGCTTTCGTCTTGTATCTTCAACAAGTATCTTTTTTCTGTCTTTGTCAAATTTAACCTTTACTTGTCTATCCCCAATGGTTGGTCCTACCCATTCAATGGCTGCAAAAATAGTTGCATGGGTTAGAGAAAATGCTTAAAGGCGTCATAATTTACAAAATGCACCCTATTCAAATGAACTCAATTTACTCAATCGCTAAGCTAGAGTGGTGTCAACAAAATGTATGTAAAGTGCAACTGAAACATATCAACTTAAACGATCTTTATCATAGACCTGTATTTATGTTAAAATATATACAACATTTTACAATATGTACAACACAAATTTTACTTTTTAACTTTATTATGATAATAAATATTGCCTAGAAGCTAGAGTTTCTATTAAAACATGATAAAAATGAATGCCCTTCTGTGGAGATTGCTTTTGGCAAAATATTTTTCTAGAAAATTCAAGATGGCCGACCTACCGAACCCAACCGCCAAAACCGAATTTCTTTGCGAAAACGAAAGTGTCCTTGAAAAGGCATTCAGTAGCAAATTCTCTCTGGCAGACAAGAAGTTGTTTCTCCTGTGCGAACTGGAATAATCGGATGAAGACTTAAATAATTTTTCTACCTACTTCTAAAAGTGTTTGGGTCGGCTGTCTTCTCTCGCTTTGGTGCCATTCTTCGTTTTGCTTCCTCCATTTCTTTCTGTTTTCTTTTATTTAGTAATAGCATTATTCCAATTGTTGCTTTTAAAAACATGAAAGAAAGAAAGTGAATCTAAGTGTATTTACAAATTATTGTACGTCTTAGCATATGCCCAAATATGAGACAAACGGAGATATTCCCTTCATTTTATTAGTAATTGCCCATAGTCTTACGAGGTTAGATAAGACTAGGGTTCTGACAGAATCTTCAACAACTCCAACACACAAAGAATCAAAATACTTTGGGATAAACTTTTAAGATAAATTTCAATCATATTGATCAGTAAGTAGAATTGAAAAAAAATATCTTTTTGAATTTGATTTTAAAATAGCCACGACTTAATATCAATACAATTCCTTTTAAAAACAAAACATACATGTAAACAGATTTTAAAAAAGAACTAACGAGTACCAATATGGCGTCTAAATGCCGTAGTTTTGAAACAGTCCAAAATAAAGTCAGAAGACACTGAGGCAAGACAGATAAAAAAGAGGAAACGCCCAATGTCACAAAAAAAAACAACACATAGTTACCACATGCCACATGACCACAAAATAATATTCTTATAACCAGAAGATGAGTGTTACATGTAATATCGGTTCTTATATGCTAAAATATAATTTGGGTTAATTTTTACCTGGAACACAAAGCCCAAGCAAAACAAATGTTATTGGAAAGGAAACTTCACTTCCTGAGAAATAGTCATAATGTTGAAGTCTTGTACAGTTTTCTATAACAACTTTATTGTTGTACATTTCATTCGAATCTGCTTTAAGCTGCTGAGGTTGTGGACATGGGTCATCTAAAAAAAAGGATTATGTATTGTATAGTTTTCTTTTTCAATCAGTAGGTTATAGCAGCAGACTTGCATAACTTATTCATTTGATATATATATTTTTTTAAATCCAGTCGTTTTTTTCAACGTCAAATGTCTTTCGTAATATGTCAACAAATTTGCTCTTTCTTCGAAGTATAGCTCAAGTAACTTATAAAACAATTTAGGTGATCGTCTTCTTACAAAGGTGATAATTTTGACAATAAAAACAATTATTATGAGAAAAAAGTTTTTATAGGCCATGCCATAGCATTTTTTTTTTCAAATTGTGAAAACCTTATGTTACATTTTTAAAACCATGCAGGTATCTAAAATTTGTGTTATTTTTTATTTTAGTTTCACGCTAAGTATATGCCATTTAATTTTTGAATTTAAACATTGTTACCTCTTGCAATGAAAACGTCATCTTGTATTTCTTTCCTTTGGATACGAGTAACCTTGAAAATGATTTCATCCAATGTTATCTGTTTCACTTCGTCTATTAATCTCTGTCTTTCTGTTTTGTTCGTCACTTCATTAAAGATTCCGATCCTACAGGAAAGAAAAAGAAAAACATATCTGCTTAACATGATTTTAGTTTCAATTGAACTTTACTTAAATCAAATAAAAATTAGGTAAAATGATCAAAATCTTCAAAATCAAAACTCAATTATCAACACATCTTGAAAATTAGAATTTTTTAGAAAAATCTTTTAAAAAGGATGCAGACCTCATTATTTAGATATCTTTAAAAAAGTTAAGGATAGGGCTGCTCTTTCCAAAATACGTGTCAGCGCTCATAACTTAATGATTGAGAAGGGAAGATACCTAAAACTAAAAATAATAGAAAGAAAATATACATTTTGCAATGCAGAAGAAGTTGAAAATGAAGAACACTTCCTTTTGCAGAGCGCTCAGAAACCTGACATCGGGTCAGGCCGCTTTGCCCACAAAGCGACTGGGATGTGTGCCCCAGGTGGTTGAATGGGGCAGCCCTGACATCGAGAGATGCGGGGTCGTCAGGCGATAATGCGGAAAACCTGACCGCAAACCATAGTGGTGCACCGTGTTGGGAAAAATGTCACGTTCCTCGCACGTTAAAGAACCCTGCTGCAGGTCTCGGTAAGAGTAGGACCCGTAGGATCCCCATGCAGGAGGCTAAATTTCCCGTCCCTACCCATCACTCCTTTTTCCAGTGGCAGTCAAAACTCTCCTTCCTGATTGGCCTTGTGTCCCCTTTTCCTCCACTTCATCATCATTTCATGTTCATTTTCATGTTCATCTCCCGGATATAGCCGAAATCGTGCTGCTTGGGAGTAAAGCAATAACTAACTAACTTACTAAATACCAAATCTGAAATTGGTTTAAAACTTACATCTGCATTTATTTTAGAATGCTTTGAACTAAGAAAATGATATGTCATACTGACAAAACTTATTGCAATTGGCTGTATTGTTTGCTTATTATATCACTATATAATTATAATTATAGTTTATAACGTAAAAATTTATATTACAGTTGTATGTTTCATTTATTACTTTGTGCCTTAACCATGTACTGATCTATGAGTTTGTGCTAATAAATATTTGTATTTGTATTTGTATTGAACGGATTTTCTTGGAGTAAAACATTCGAAGGTTTTAGCTATTTAAAGTGGACATAAATCCTACATGATGATGTAAAATATCTAAAAAGAGGTGTCAACAATATGCATATAGCCGGGGCATACAGTCTACACTAGTTCATGGCACAAAACAACCTCTTCTGAAAGATTAAGCATACTTGTGACAGTTAAGTCATGACAATGCTTGAGATTCTGATTTTTGTGTTTGGCGATTGAAAAAAAACAACCAAAAAAAAACCCAAAGCGTGATACATTTTTATTGCATTTTAAAATGACCTTGAAGCACTGGCATATGCCAAAAAAATCTGACTTCCTATTAAAGAAGCATATAAGGTCAACGTCATTATGACTACAGACGGGAGCACCACATATATGCCATAGCTATATCTTACCCGTCTTCCATGCTTTCATACCAGAACCTATCTGAGTGTCGAATACGTAGAAATTGGTCCAACAAAATCCTTCGAAACAACGGACCCGGTCCATTAAACGTAGTCTCCAACATTCCTCCGCTAAATAAGTCAAGTTCATCTGGATGCGTTGTATTTCCAAACAAGTCCCTCACATCTTGTATTGCCTTAAAGTTATCAATCAGGATCAAAAGTGATTAAGCTATTATATTTGTTTTTGCATGGATCCCAGTACAATAAGAAGATATCTTAAATTTATTGTTACAAGGGTTGCGAATGAAGAAATAGTACTTGTCCTAAACCGAATTCAGCTAAACATTTTAGCGTTACTAAATATAAACCCCGGGGGGCTGCTTCCTATATTATCAACGGTATGGATGTGTCGCAATATAGGGTTGCAAATTTGTCCCAGCTGTTACCAACAGGGTTACAAATACGTTGAAGTAAACGAGTTTCATCAGTTAAATAAAAAATAGATATGAAGTTTTAACATTTGGATGTTTCCAAAAGTCATGAAAGTGGTAGTTCCTAGTATATTTGAGCTCAAAATGTTCATTAATTCTGAACGACAATAAATACAGGAAAATAGATAAATAAAAACATATTTGACATGGTCATTACAGGGTATGGTATAAAATGTCCACTGGTACAACAGGTTTGTTTTTTGCATGCTTGATGCTAACAGGGTCCGGTTCAGAGCAGACCAACGGCACAGGTATTTCCTAAATCATAGGTAGTAGCCCCCGGGATATAAACATGCCTATCCAATACTTGTACGAAGTTATTTTCTGATTGCAATTTACCAGCAGAGTCATTTTGGAGGGTGAGAGACACAAGAAAAACCAGGCAGTAACGACCATGGTCTATGCGGGGGGAGGGGGCTAATACCTATGATTTCGGGTATACCTGTGCCGTTGGCCTGTTCCTAACCGAACCCTGTTACACACGGCAGAACCATTATGGAGAAAAACATTGTTAACGGACGATACATGCAATTTTTTCACGGTTTATGTCAATTTTCAACTTTTAATCTCGAAAATATCAAAAATATGAATGAAATAAACTTTAAAAACATGCCCAGTATATAAACAAGAACATATTGTATAAGGATTTAATTTCTTTTTGTCGAACACAATGGTATATTTTTAAATCATTCAAGAACGGTGTGCTCGATTTGATTACATTGACACGGACAATTCAAACTTGTTAATATAAACATGCCTGTATAGAGTAATAATCTGGCAAGTTATGCTTCTATATAAGTAAAAGAAGTTAATAAAGTTTTGTTTTAATGAAAATATCAATATCCAATAATAATGTTCAATATTTTTTTTATATATTTCAAGCATAACAAAATGACATGCAATAAAACTTGGTAACGGACCGATACATGCAAAATAATTGCGTTGCAGTCTACAGGTGTAACTGAAATAAAATTAAGAGGTTAATAATTTGACAGTGTTCTGATGATACAAATACAAGACAGGTCACTCTTGTTTTGTTGACTGCAAAAAGTAATACATAATGACATCGTTAATATTAAGAATTCATAGTAAACACAAAACATCAAAAATCATTGAAAAAAACTATTTTACCTAATGCTCTATTACCCACAACATCAAAATGTCAGCGTTCAGACGGGGAATAAATTCTGTAATGCATATTACAGAGTTTAAAACAACAACTTAATCCCAACAAATAATTCAAATATAATAAAAGGTAATAACAAAATGACCGAACTTGAAGAATCAATCTGAAACGTGGAACTGGAAAAACAAAACAACGCAGACACACCGGAGAAATAAGAGATCGCAATGGTCTTGATTTAGAACAGGCCTTTAAATGTATGGTTGAACTTGGTTTTAATGCACCAAAACCTCCCTCGTTCATACAGCTAAAATAACGGATATTTATAATAAATGTGTGCTTTTACACAGATTTACTTCAGCTTTTACCAGTGGAACACAATCTTTTTTTCATTCCAGATAATTGCATTTATTTATTAAACTGTTATATTTAATATTAAGATGGACATGAAGCAGTCGCACATAACAGCAAATCCTCTTGCCCGTTATATTAAAGTCTAAAATACTGCCAAAGTCTGGAACGGTCCCGTCGGCAAACATCTAAGTGTTTTTAGAACGGTATTAGTAAAAAGTTGTTTTTCAGTTATTGTTCACTAAGTCCAATTTGAAAATCCGTGATTTTCTATGAACTTTTTTTTTCAAACAAATTTTATGGATTTGCATGAAATATGTTTTAATATACTAATCATGACATGCTACACTGAACCTACCCTGCAACTTTATCAGAAGGATATTGTAAATAGTTTTGGCGTTAAAGTATTCACAAAGCCCGTTTTCAAAATCTATCAAAATTATATTTTTTTAATAAGTTTTTTCAACTGTACAGAACTGTATTGTAAGAAGATTATAGTTTAAGGTATATTTTTCACAAGAGTTGTAGACGGGCAATAGGACGGACGGACAGCTTGAAAACTTTAGGGCAACTCTCTACCACTTGCAGATTCTTAGCTATGGACATTTACCAAAAACTGTAACCAGAGTTATACATGCTGAAAATGTAAGTCAAGATGAATTTATGTTAATGCAGATGCATGATATTGTTATTCACGACAAATGGAACAAACAGGTGACCTACATAACACACATTAGTAACACTTTGGATACATGTACGATTGACGACTTATCCAAATAAACAGAAAACGCAAAATTATTTATTTTCTATCCAATAGCCAATTCACTTGCAGATGAAGACACTTGAACCATCTAAAAAACTTTAACTTGAGTCATTTGTGTAGCAATGTATTAAGTCATGCTGACAAGCATTACAGATGTACATACCCCTGACCTTTAAGATACATGTATATGGTTCTGCAGCTTTTGACATAACTAAAACCATTACGTACATGAAGCTTCATACGAACGAACACACCAATAGCCATCTTACAATTACAAGAAAGGAGAAGGTTGTTGCATTCACCTGGCGGCACCAGAACTGATATTGATACATTTTTATTTAATATTAATAAATTTAACTCAGACTGTCGTTTGCAGTTAAGACACGACGTTCATACGACAGTCGCTGACAAAGTATATACATGTACACGCACCATTTGTCTGATACATTATAAATCATGCATGTTAGCATCAAGATAATAATGAAAACCATGCATACCCTGTTATTCCAGCGGACATGGTATATCATACGTATATCATACCCTGTTATGACAATGTCAAAAATGCTTTGATTTATGTGTTTATTGTTCATAAAGCCGTTCTGAGGTCATTGTCAGAGATAAGAATATTTTGATCTCAAATAGCTCAGACACAACCCGCACTTTAAGAAGTATTTTAATGTTTTAAATTCATGTCGATTTTATTTAACTGTTGAAACTCATTTGATCTTAACTTATTTGTAACCCTGTTGGTAAAGGCAAAGTTAAACTTATAACCCTGTTTTACACAATGAAGCCTGAAAAAAAACAGACCCTTTATTGCGGCACACTCATGCCATTGAACATTCATAAGTAGCCCCTCCCCCTGGAAGTTCATGTATGAACTGATATTTACAAGATGAACCGAACACGTAGCCTTTGAATTTTATTGCTAGGAAAATTGCTGAGCGTTTATTTTATTCCTTTTTTATCTTATTTATTCATAAAAAAAGATATATGTAAAGAATTAATTTCAAAATCGTAATTAAGAGGTCACAGTAGCAAAACCCAAGAATCTTGAGTTTCTTGTGCTTCTGTAATCAAATCATTTAAAAGTATTAAACATTTATTACACATACATGACATATAATATATCTATTTTGCTTTTTTGAACATTCAGAATTAAAGAGTCTTATCAGCTATTGGATGATAAAAAGAGCAAGACAACAACACAAAAAAACCGTGTAACGTTTAAACCAATCACATACATAAAACATAAAAACTACAATCAGCGACAAAAACTCAGATTATGGGCGACCATCTGATGCTGAGGGGGGACTGGCAGTTTGGGTCGAGTCAGATTATTTATTTTCAAAAGTTTGCGAGTCAGAAAATTTTCTTTCCGCCGCCACGCGGCGAGAATATTTATTTTAATTATATACTATACTTAGGAACCTTGGGGCCAGACTATTTTTTTAATTATTTTCTAGAAGGTAAATATCAGATTCCCGGGTCAGATTATTTATTTTCAACTTTTTCAAGGCCATTATATTTATTTACAAATACTACTGCTAGCCACCACCCCCCTCAGAATCAAATGGTCGTCCCCTTAGCTAAGAGCCCCTTAGTCTTCAGTAAACATACTTTTTGCAAGGTTGGATTCACATTCATGACATCAGTTTCGTTGTTAATTTCAGACCACGTGACTCTGGGTAAACCATACGCTTCTCTGATATCATTATAACCAGAAAGCCCGTGGTCACGCGCTCTTTGTATATTAAGTGCAGCAAGGTCTCGACGTGAGAAGTCAAGAGAGCCAAATACGTGATCTAAAAAAAATAAGCCAAGAGCTTTATAATAATGCAAAGTTACTTCACTACAAGTAACAAAACATATGTGTATTTGTCTTGCAAGATTACATGAATCTCGCGACAACAATGGTGGGTGAAAATTTCTAATGATGTAATAATTCCGAAAGGTTTGCGTACGTATACCTTAAGGATATGACAGACAAGAGTTGACACTAAATTATGTCTCGCCTGTCGGCACCACCACAGAACTCATTGAAGGTCTAGCTGGGCCTTCAGAAAAGCTAAGGTCAAGCTCATGTGACAGATGACAAAATTCCTTTTAACCACAACAAAAATGTCTGAAGTGTTTTCTAGATACCATAGTTATTGAGAAACAATGAAAAAAGACCAACATTCACTAAGTCATTCAACCATAAAAATGGGATCAAGGTCACATTACATTGTAAACGTCAGTTGTGTATACCATAATCCCTAAATATCAGATTTATACTTTTCACTTAACTCATTTTCCACCCAAAAATCATCTACATTCACAAAGTCATTGAACCGTAAAAATGGGGTCAGGGTCACACAACATGGTGTCAGTTGAGTAGACAGAAATCCCAAATGTCTGTATACCAAATATCAGATGCCCATCTATTATACTTTAAACTTAATTTATTTTCCACAAAAGTTTTAATTGTCCCAAACATCATCTAATTCCACTGAGTCACTGAATCATGAAAATGAGGTCAGGGTCAAATGGTATGGCGCAAGCTGCATAGACCTTAACCCGAAGTGTCTGTAGAACAGATATCAGATGCCTAGCTATTATACTTTTTTGTAATAAATTTTCCACAAAAGTCTTACAAAGAGATTTTTGGCCCGAAAAAACATTTAAGTTCACAGAATCGGTGAACCATGAAACTGGGGTCATGGTCGAACGGCATGGTGCCAGTTGGGTAGACCATAACTCCATTTGTCCGTATACCAAATATCAGATGCCTAGCTATTATACTTTTATTGAAATTCATTTTCCACAAAAGTCTTACAAAGGTTTTTTTTTAACGAACAAAAAAAACAAACATTTAAGTTCACAGCGTCGCTGAACCATGAAACTGGGGGTCAGGGTCAAACGGCATGGTGCCAGTTGCGTAGACCATATCCCCAAATGTCTGTATACCAAATATCAGATGCCAAGCTAATATACTTTTCTTGTAATTCATTTTCCACAAAAGTCTTACAAAAAAGTTTACGCCGTTGCCGCCACCGCCGGAAAGTAATACCTGTGTCTCGCCTTCAGTGACTAAAGTCGCAGGCGAGACAAAAAACGGTTGCAGATCTGTAAACATGTACTTTATATTTCATTTTGATAAATGGTCAGATTTTCCATTTATAAAATTGTGCCTGTTCTAAAACAGCATATTTTATCTTATCCAACCAAATTTGAAAAAAAAAATTATGAAAATAAAATAAGAAGAATATATTTTGTGTCATGCACATTTATTTTAGTTGATCTCAATATCATGTTTCTACTCTTAAAAAAACGTTAAAATGATTATCCTATATTTATATATCTAATTGTATAAAATAATTGCAATTTTATTATATTCTTTATGCAAATATATGTATCACCTCTTAAATCTGGGACAAGAATGTGATCCTCTTGTTCTGCTAAAGTTGATGCCATTCCACGTATAATGCTGTCCAGGTCCTTATCTATTACTTCCTACAATAAACGTCAAAATAACAAGGTTTCACCACATAATGACAAAGTATCATCACACAAGGAAAAGTATCACCACATAACGACAAAGTATCATCACTATAATGACAAAGTATCATCATATAATGACAAAGTATCATCATATAATGACAAAGTACCATCACATAATGACAAAGTATCATCACATAATGACAGAGTATCATCACATAATGACAAAGTATCATCATATAATGACAAAGTATCATCACATAATGACAAAGTATCATCACATAATGACAGAGTATCATCACATAATGACAAAGTATCATCATATAATGACAAAGTATCATCACATATTGACAAAGTATCATCATATAATGACAAAGTATCATCACATAATGACAGAGTATCATCACATAATGACAGAGTATCATCATATAATGACAAAGTATCATCACTATAATGACAGAGTATCATCACATAATGACAAAGTATCATCATATAATGACAAAGTATCATCACATAATGACAAAGTATCATCACATAATGACAGAGTATCATCACATAATGACAGAGTATCATCACATAATGACAAAGTAGCATCACATAATGACAGAGTATCATCACATAATGAAGAAGTTTTATCACACAAGACAAAGTATCATCACATAATGAAGAAGTTTTATCACACAAGACAAAGTATCACCACATAATGAAGAAGTATCCGACACATAATGAAGAAGTATCATCATATAAGAATAACAACATCATAAGGCATGCAGCTTAGGCTTTCCAAAGAATATAATTATGTGCATGATACAAAATGACATTTAAGGTTAGTGAGGACACCTGAACCCAAAAATAATGCCGAATTTAAAATGTCCAATTTTTGGATATATTAGTATTAGGTATATACTTTATCTTGTGTAAAAATATTAGACCCCCTTTCCAGGCTTGTTTTCCAAAAATTTAGGCTCCAAGTTTTCCAAAATTACTATAGATTATATAGGAAAGGCCAAATAATTAGCATAAAATCTTGTCGCTGAAAAAATCCACGAATCTAAATTTTATTTTAATTTGATAAAAATCAATGAAATACAATATATTTTGAAATAAAACAATAAAAACTGGGGGTCACCAGCTTACTTTTCTGTCTACAATACAAATCTTTGTAATTTTTTGGTCATTTTTCAAGTGGATTATCTCCCTTGTTTTATTTGAAAATTTTATTTATGAAGGAATGGTTGTTTTATTTGAATTAAAATTATTTTATTTTGATTAGGTTTTATTAAATGAAACTATTTAACACAAGTTTCAAGGTATTTGTGACATTTGCACTTGTTTTTTGCATTTTTAGCACATGACAGGTGTCCTCACTAACCTTAAGTAATGAAATAAACCAAAGCAACAACAAAAACAGCACTTTTATTACTAATCTTCATCCCAAAGTCAACAGGTGGTGAAGTGGTTAACCCGTCGGGCTTCTAATACCAAGGTTCGTGGTTCGATCCTCGTCCGGGTGAAATTTCATTAACCAATTTTCCGACTCTCTTTTGACACCATTTACGAGGATGGATAGATTATCTTAACTTCATGATCGGACAGACTGATGTATAGGTCATAGCAGACCTCAGAGAAATTGACAAAAAAAATCTAATTTAAGCAAGTATATTTTACCCTTCCTCGCCAATACGCATTACACAGTCGAATAGCATGCACTTCTTGTACTGTTGGTGCTTTTATGTTACGGGTTTTATACTCCCCACAGGTATTAGAACCGGTGGCCGGACCTCTGAAACAGAGAGAACAATTTATCAAAACATATATAATGTATCGTATTATATCGTTTTCTTGTGTGTATTTTGCTTTGCCACATCGTTTTTTAAATCTAAATCTGTGTAAGTTTTTCATTGGTTGCAAATTACATGCGTAATATAAACTTTCCTATTTGAAATAAATCAAATTTTGCGGTTTTCTAGGGACAGTTATCCTTCGAAAATAATACTTTCACATTCTTCACTTTAAGGATGTTCACTCTTCATGTTATAGTATTTCAGTCTAATTTCCGAACTCCTCTTAACTAAACCTTCAAATACTGAGGAAAGTTTTTGCACACTGGCCCCTATTTTTATAACATTTTCTAATTGTATAGTATAGACCAGACCTTAAAACCCAACTATATAGAAGTAAAGGTTAGGAAAAGGGCACGAATTGGCCCCCTAACTTGGACAATTTTTTTCCAAAATTGGAATTTTGAATTATAACTGTGTGATTTTGTGATTCAGGAGTTATATTTTTGGAACAAGTAAAATTTTATTCAAAATTTGACATATGGCGTAATTGAAGATTATGTGCACAAAATGATAGATCTTGGCTATGAAATGTAGCAAAATTTGCTTAAAATTGTTAAAATGATAATGGTTTTGTGAGATTAAAATATAAGCGGACCTGCGGCCCACAAAGATAATTTTTAGAAACATTAGTTCTTGTTTGTCAAATCCATAGTTAAAATAATTTTGTGGTCCGCTTGTCCGTTCAGTTATTTTAGCAAAAAACATACACAAATTGTTTTTTTAGTAATTTTGAGAAAAAAGGCCACTTTTTCATCAAGTTTGATCAAATGCTAAAACGAGATATGATATATTCTTTGTTTAAAACATTTAAATTTATCAACTTACTTAATATCAAATAAATCAATATTTTAGCATAAAAATTAATTTTTGAAAAAAGAGGACAAAAATATCATACCTCGTCCCTGTCAAAACTTCTTGATATAACTTTATGCTTTTTTAGGTCCAAATCGTCACAATGTTAAAGTAATGTTAAATCTAGAGAAGTCTGATTTCCCTCCAAATTTTGAAAGTCATACTAGTAT